>CAUYRT010023485.1:0-62849 GCA_963574885.1 Lepilemur ruficaudatus
ATGCCTGTAGTCCCAGCCACTTGGGAGGCTGAGGCAGAAGGATTGCTTGAGCCCAGGAGTTTGAGGTTGCTGTGAGCTAAGCTGACGCCACGGCACTCACTCTAGCCCGGGCAACAGAGTAAGACTCTGTCTCAAAAAAAAAAAAAGCAAATATCCACTGCTGAAAATTTGGGAAATATAGAAAAGTACACAGAAAAAAACCCACTCATCATTCCATCACTGTGACCTAGTCATTATTAACCTTTTCATGCATATCCCTCCAATCTTTTTTCCTAATAATTATCCTTATACATTAATGTAGTAATATAATGTGAATGTGTCCTGTGGCAATAAATGTTCTCCTATGGATGTTTTGTTCTTGATTTTTGATTCTCCAACTTTGTTTCTTCTTTCAGGGCCTGTGGAAGTCAAAATTCAGCCCTGAGAATACAAGGGAGGAGCTGTTCTACAAGGCTGATGGAGAGACGTGCTCAGCGTCTATGATGTACCAGGAAAGCAAGTTCCGGTACAGGCGTGTGGCCGAAGGCACCCAGGTGCTTGAGTTGCCCTTCAAAGGTGATGACATCACCATGGTGCTTGTCCTGCCCAAGCCTGAGAAGAGCCTGGCCAAGGTGGAGCAGGAGCTCACCCCAGAGGTGCTGCAGGAGTGGCTGGATGAGTTGGAGGAGGTGATGCTGGTGGTCCACATGCCCCGCTTCCGCATCGAGGATGGCTTCAGTTTGAAGGAGCAGCTGCAAGACATGGGCCTCGTTGATCTGTTCAGCCCTGAAAAGTCCAGACTCCCAGGTTAGTACAGGAAGGAGTTTCTTCCTCTCTCTACCTCCAAGGTGGTCTGACCAAAATTGCAAGAGTTGGAGAAAAAAAACAGAAAAGAGCAACAAGTCAGGACACCTGGATTCTGATCCAGGTTCTACTGCTAACTTGTGGAAATCCTTTTCCCTTTCGAGGCCTCAGTTTCCTCTTCTGTAAAAGCAGGAGTTTGCTCTTGGATCTCCGTGGGCCCAGCTGGCACTGGTACCCTATGGGTCTGCATCTGACAGAGGAGATGGGACCAGGTGGAGAAGAATTTGAAAAGGCATTGAAATAGTGAGCAAAGACACATATTAAGAGCTGGGGACATCTGGGTCCTACAGAACAGGCCTCATTGACAGTTAATAAACAGTCTTTTGTCTGACTTTCCAAAGGGCTCGTGTGCTTTCCTCAAGATCACTTGGACAGATGTAGCCAACCTTTTCCTAGTTGTGATACTTCAGTTGGCATTAAAAATAGGCAATAAAATATCTTTTAAAAAAGATGTTTACGATGTTAGGGAATTGGATTTATCTTTACTGGGTTGTTTTTAAACTCGTCCTAAAAAGTAAAACTGTTGCTGGACCGGAAAGGAAGATGTTCCTACTAGATGGAGTGAGATTTTCTTCAAGACACAGTTCTGTCCTCCCCACAGCCTCAAAGAGCTGAAGCCTGACACTAAATTCACAGGTGCCAGGGTGAACAAGTCCAAAGTACCTTATTATTTTTAAAACATATTCATTGTAGGGGGGTATCATTAGGTGAAGGTCCAGGATTTCTTCAACTTTTCAGAAAAGCTCCAAAGGACCTCTTAATTCAAACTAAATTCCTGTCTGTGGGTTGAAGCCAACTTTCTCCCATTTCACAGAGCCTTCTTTGCTTTTCCTTCCAGGTATTGTTGCAGAAGGCCGGACCGACCTCTATGTCTCAGATGCATTCCATAAAGCGTTTCTTGAGGTCAGTACACCTCCCTTCCCTCGCTCTTCCTATGCTGCTTTTCTTATTATTCAATACAGCAGTTTCTCGTAAGATTTGTAACTTTGGAGTTCTTGCTCCACTCGCTCTTAGGGTATAGAAGGCAGATACATGAACAGCAGGACACAACTGCGGGAAAGGCATGTTTCTAGTGCCCCTCACATCCCAGATCGGTGATCCTCTCCTCCATGAGGATGCGACAGCCCTCCCCCAAAACACTCATGGTCCAGTGTTCTACCCTCCCCCCTACTCCCTCTCTTGCAGCTGGTCAAGTGGGAACACTGACATTTGGAGGAGGGTGATGTAGGAAAAGGAGCCAGCAAAGGCCACTAAGAAGGAATTCAGAGGAGGAGGAGACCCAGGAGAGCATAAGGTCATGGAAACCCAGGGAGGAGTTTTAAGAGAATGGAAAGAGCTTTTAGTAAGGAGACCGAAGAGTGACCGCAGTTTACTTTCCCTGAGGACGGAATGGGGTGGGCATATGCCTAATTGTAATGGCTGAAAAGCAAAGGCAAGGCAAGAAAGGGGAACTGGTGAGTGTGGATCAGTGTCTTGAAGTGTGTTCTGGAGGACTAGAGCACTAGACTACACTGCAAGAAACAAAGTTAGGTGGTCAAATAAATGTATATCCTCTTCTTGGGAGAATAACAAGACCCGCTGGCATGCTGAGGTCTGGGAAGTCCCACAGTGAGGAAAACAGTTGAATATCGTTAACCTAGTGTTCCCCCCACTGAGATGTGCATGGAACCCTGTGTTAGAGTGATAGCTATGTCTAGCCTATGGAATTTCTGGTTCTCAAATGCTAAACTATGGACCAATAGCATTAGTCATGCCGGGAGTTTCATCTTTGGAGATTCAGGGATGGGTCCTGAGAATCTGAACATTTGTAAAGCTCCTCAGGGGATGCTGATGCACAATGTGATCTTGGAACCACTGGCGTAGACTATTCTTTGCGGGAGCCAGGCCTCGAGGGAAAGGAGATAGGCCAATATCAGAGAAATTCATAGGACTGAGGAAATTGCAAAGAAGACTGTGATCAAAGTTTTCAGAATACAGTGCTAGTAAATATGGTTCCAGGGCCCAAGCTCAGTGGGAAATGTTTGGTTTGGAGGAAAGTGGAGGGGTCAAGGGACATGAAGAAGTCAGATTAATTTCAATGGGAGTGAGGAAATGTGATAGCTTGAAAGAACAGAAGGGTATAGTCTGAGAAAATGATGCTGTAATTATAATTTCAAAAGTAGGGCAGTTCTGAGAGATGGCAAGTCCAAGGTGTAGCCATGGGACCAGTTTGCTTAAGTAGTTTGGTTTGGATGAGAGGAAAAAAATGTTGAATGGTTCTCCTACCAAGATATTTTAATTGTCTAGGTCAAATGGTAGCAGGACTTGGGGTGGACAGGAAGGCTAGGAGCCCAGATCCTCAGTGTGGATATAGAATCTATAGGACAAAATGATGGCAATGACCTGTAGGACAACAGCAAGAGTAGAGGGATGTATCTCAGAACAAGGGATTTTTTTTTTTTTTTTTTTTGAGACAGAGTCTCACTCTGTTGCCCAGGCTAGAGGGCCGTGGCGTCAGCCTAGCTTGCAGCAACCTCAAACTCCTGAGCTCAAGCAATCCTCCTGCCTCAGCCTCCCGAGTAGCTGGGACTACAGGCATGAGCCACCATGCCCGGCTAATTTTTTCTATATATTTTAGCTGGCCAATTAATTTCTTTGTATTTTTAGTAGAGATGGGGTCTCACTCTTGCTCAGGCTGATCTTGGACTCCTGACCTCGAGTGATCCGCCCGCCTCGGCCTCCTAGAGTGCTAGGATTACAGACGTGAACCACTGCGCCCAGCCAGAACAAGGGATTAATGGATTAATGGTTTGGAAATTAAAAAAGGACACTGCTTTTACCTTATTCCATATGGTTTTTTTTTTGTTTGTTTTTGTTTTTGAAGGAAGAACAGTTAGGAAGACTGCAAGGGAAGTTGAGTCTTAAGGGTATTGACTCTCATTGTAAATTCTCTTGTGAGTAGCCCAATTAGAAGTGGTCAACTCAGGCTGGGCGCGGTGGCTCACGCCTGTAATCCTAGCACTCTGGGAGGCCGAGGCGGGCGGATTGCTCAAGGTCAGGAGTTCAAAACCAGCCTGAGCAAGAGTGAGACCCTATCTCTACTAAAAATAAAAAAGAAATTAATTGGCCAGCTAAGACTATATAGAAAAAAAAAATCAGCCGGGCATGGTGGCACATGCCTGTAGTCCCAGAAACCTGGGAGGCTGAGGCAGAAGGATCGCTTCAGCCCAGGAGTTTGAGGTTGCTGTGAGCTAGGCTGACGCCACAGCACTCTAGCCTGGGCAACAGAGTGAGACTCTGTCTCAAAAAAAAGAAAAGAAAAGAAAAACTGGAACCTGACTTGAATCATGAAAACGCTCTAATCTGCTCATAAATTTAGTCCTAAAATGAGCATGAAATAGATAATATGGAAAGATATAGGGTAAGGAAGGAGGAAGGAAGGAAGGGGAAGGAAGGGGAAGGAAAAATTAGAGGAAGGGAGGGTGTGAGGGAGGAAGAAAACATCATTAACCAACTCCACAAAGCTCAGGGATCTGAAGTGCTTTCATTAAGAGGCAGAAATGGAGTTTCAGTGATATTCTGGGTCCCTAGGCAAAATTTCTTGAGGGTGTTTCCCTCTAGACCTGTGGCAATTCTGTTTATCAGC
Source organism: Lepilemur ruficaudatus (assembly GCA_963574885.1). NCBI lineage: Eukaryota > Metazoa > Chordata > Mammalia > Primates > Lepilemuridae > Lepilemur > Lepilemur ruficaudatus. The sequence goes on from CAUYRT010023485.1 coordinate 4,469, forward strand.
CAAGTTCAAATACCGTTGCTTCAGTCTATTACTCCAGAAAAACTCATCTCCTCCAGCCAGAGGACCCCTTCTCTTTTCATAGGCTCTAGCTTCTGAGTGGCTGTTTGCAGTAGTTATATCTGGGACCCTTATGCTCCAAGAGTAAAATTATTTCAATTATAGAGTTCTGATCTTGAGTCAAAATCTCTTTTAGCAGCTTGTACCAAAAAGAAAACAAAAAAACCTCTGTAATACCATGTACAATGGTGCCAGCCAGAAATGTGACAATCTGTGCACATTCAGATTTCTGGTTCATGCACTACATGAGTGGAACTCTTGTACTTGTTACCTAGCATAAGACCCGGACTGACGCAAGTGCCTTACGTTCACTGTATGAAAGAATAAGTAGGGTTCCAGAGGGAACCCAAACTGGCTCCCCTGTACTTTTTATTGGAAAGCAAGCTTTTGGGGAATTGCTGTGTTTATGGATGATCTACCTGCCAATAATGAACTGCAGAGTGGCTAATGTAGCAATTTTGCTTCCTATGTGATCTGCAGGTAAATGAGGAAGGCAGTGAAGCAGCAGCGAGTAGTGTCGTCTTGATTGCTGGCCGCTCCCTGAACCCCAACAGAGTGACCTTTAAAGCCAACAGGCCCTTCCTGGTTTTTATAAGGGAAGTTCCTCTGAACACTATTATCTTCATGGGCAGAGTAGCCAACCCTTGTGTTAACTAAAGTGTTCTTACTCTTTGCACCTCTTCCTACTTTGGTTTGTGAATACAAGTAAAAAATAAATGCAACTACTCCCATCTCACAATTATTAATGGACTGTGACACCTGAAATGAAGACAAGGAAAAAGGGAAAAGGATAGAGACACTGTTGGGGCATTTGAAAAAGTGATGCTTTCAATTGTTCTCCACCCAGGGACCGTATCTGGGTCAAGAAAATGACAGAGTGAGATACGTCACTACTTCATCTTGAAAGATGGTACACATCCAGAAACAGAAGGGGGAGTTTGCATTCTCAGTATTCTACCACATTAAAAAAAATCCAAAAACTTAAACAAATTAATCTCTATATACAGAAAAGACAGATTCAAATCTGAGTATTAAACCATTTAATTCTCAAACCACTCACATGCATAATGTTCTTTTACACAGTGTTAAAATAAAGAGGAAAATGCATTTTTATACAATTTCAAGTATACATTAATAGACTTTTCAGATTGCTAACCAAGTTGCTAAGATTTCATTCACATTGTTCTTAAAGCTGTTCAACGAGAAAGCTTTTGCTAAACTGCTTTAAATATGTTTACATAAACCCATATTTTCACTCTTTCTTTGAATCTCCCTCCCCCAACCCCAGTCTCTGCCCACCCTCCTGCCCTCCCCCCTCCTCCGACATGACAGGGCTCCTGGGGCTCTAGGAGACATGCAACCCCACCAAGAACTACTGGCTTGTCATCAGGGGAAGGACAGAATCCATAGGAGGAGAGACTGAGAACACCTGTTAAATTAAGGGAGAACAAATCTGATACTTAGAAATGACACAAATCAGGACTATATCTTAGAGCCTTTGTGTTTTCATTTGACTTTTAATCAAAAAAACTTAGCCTCCCACAAAATAACACAGAAGTTTCTGATAATTTGGTAGCTGAGAAAATAACTTAATATTAGGTATTTTTTTCCCCAGTGAAACTTCCAAAATCAGGATAGGCATTTTGAACTCTTTTTCAATTGGACGGTTGTTTCTTTTTCCCTTTGGCAAGGAGTGGGGGCAGCTTCAAAATAGGTGTCATTATGTTTGTGTTTACATTAAGGAATTTGGTTAATTTCACAGGGTCTGGCAAGAGTTCTCCCTCCTTGACTCTCCTCCTGAAGTAATCTGGCTTCAGGGCCAGGAACAGTCACTCTCCTTAGGAATTAAAGTGCATTTTTTCAGTAAAAGGGGATAAGGGGAGGTCGTAGTTTACATTGAAGTGATAATGATTAAAGGAGGGTGGGTTAGAGAAAATCTTATTCCTATATATAGGTATTTATAATTAAGGTCATAATAAAAACTGATATTCTTAGGAAATAAGATGCACAAAACCAGTCCAGCACCCTCCGTGGCACAAGAGCGCTACTATCCTGGCTGACGGACTGTTCTTGGGCATTTCTATTATTAATGGAGTAATTGCTTCAGATCAAAGACATAAATCTCAAATGTCAGTTTTTTCAAAGGGAAAAAACAGACCGATAGGTTCTTAAAGTTAAAAATACTCTATTCCATTTCCCTTTCAGGGATAAGAACATTTTAGAAATTGATTGTCTGTTTCATTATGAATCCTCCTCAACTAGCAAGTTGTAAAAAAAATGCTGCTAGATCTAAGTTTGCAGCTTACAAATATTATGGTAGCCTTTAAAAACTCAGGAAGAGGCAGGCATAGATGATCCTTGCTATCAATCAATATCAACTGAGGGGAAGTGAAATTTTCCTATGATCTCTTTATTTGATAGCTACCACCACAATCTAATTTTCTGACTAATTTCCTTTAAATGCTTCACTATTTCTTGGGGACAAAAATCCCAGAGTTTCCAAAGAGAAGTAAATGCTACATTATTAGTTATGCAAAGAACTGATGGGCTCAAGATGAGAAGGGGTGGGGGAACTTGTCCTGGATTCTGGCCTCTGAGTCCAGTGTGATCTGCTTTTCACAGTGACCAGTGGGAAGGCACAGTGCCAGGGACAGGTAGATGGGGGACAGCTGTCACCCATCATATAAGCACCATAGAGAACAGCTAGATAGATTTCTTTCAGACTATGTCCATCTGAAGGAAACCAAATTTCTGCTACATTGACTTGTCTATCTTTGAACCCTCAGCCTTCTCTTCTCCTCTCAGAGGCAGAGCATGAGTGAGTTCCACTCTGAAATTATGAGCCAGGAGATCTAAATGCTCTTCCAATGTACTTCTCCCTTTAGTTACTTAGACTGACTTGCAAAAATGAACAGTTCTGATTTTAAGATTTCTTAAGGGGAAGGAAGCCATTGGTTCCTGACTGAACTGGCAGATTCATTTAAGTTCTGCTGTAAGATTATGAAATAATGCAATGGGCTAAAACTGTGAACACAGATCACAGCAGATAAAAAGTTAATGGATTGAGATAGGACACATTTCTTTCACCTGTAATTTAGGAAAGCTTTTCTTTTGTTAAGGGTAGAGGAATGGGGCAGCATGGTGAAACTGTAGTCAAACTGATAATTGTTCAGCTGTTTCAGAAAGGATTTCCTATAGGTTTAGGAGGAATGAGCAAGCCAACCCATTAGGGCAGAACTTGACCGAATTTCACAATGCTGATAGAGAATTCCTGTTAGGGAATTTGTTTTATTCCTTGCTTAAAATAGAGTACAAGTTTATGTACTTATCTTTTACCATTACTTCCCTGTCCTCCTCCTCTACTCTCCCCCACAAAAATCTTAAAATCCAGTGCAGTATAATTTGCATAAAGTTCAACAATTTTTCATAGCACTCTACAAAGTTCTTCAGTATGAAAAGCCTAAGGGTCTACTCTCTTTGGAGTCCCAAAGGCTATTGTTTTTCCATCCCACCCAATAACAGGAAGCCTTCAGCAAATTTTCTAAGGCATCGGAGGCATTTTCTGTGACAATACAACATTTACATGCTAAGCAAACAGCTAGGCCTGAATGCTGCTTTAATGAAATTTCATAGTCTGATGCTAATTCAGTCCTCTGCACTAACCAACTTTTTCCTTGACCTACTTTTTCTTCTTGCACACACCACCTCTTTGAAGCTCAAACGATCAATGACTTGTAGGTAATATATGAATGAAATTTTCTGTGGTGTCCAAAATACTCTCAGGAGAGAGATTGCTACATTTGAACTTGTTCTTAGACATTTCTTTCATGGGTTAGAAATCACTTGGTAGCTAGTCTGAACAGTGGTTCTCACTTTGTAAGGTAATAAATAAAACAGTTCTCCCCTTCCCATTACCATGTGTGAGGATGCCATGGGGGCAAGTAACAAACTGTGACAGCCACTAAAGGTTTGCTTGCTACCTGGGGTGAGAAGAATGGAAGATTTGGTACCTCATTTGGGAATTACTTGTTTAGGTCTTTGACATCCTAGAACAAAGATGCTAAAAAGACTCATTTCACATTTTCATATAATATTCAGAAATATTTAAGCCTTAGCTAGTTCATTTCATTCACAAAGAAACAATCTAGGAAAAGTGAAAGTCACCAGACACTGAAATGCCACTTAGAAGGCAGGCTAAGCGACAAATAATCAAATGTATCACCATCACCCCAGGCAGGATCCTTCTTTTCTCCATTAACTTTAACAATGCTACCTATTTATTTTACAAATAAAAATCACCCACATAGGCAGTTTGGGCTTGGTTTTTTAAATAAATTCAAGTGCTGTATTTCAACTAGCAGAGTTGAGAAACCTTTACTCAGATTACATATACAAAGGAAAGAGGATTCTAGAGAAGGGACTTGGAAAATTTATTTTGCTTACTTATGCATACTTTGTATTTGGTATAGAGAGGAAAATTGGATGGATGGCAGTATCTCCCTCCAGGATTACTCTTGAGGACAAATGGATGATCCATTTTACCACCTGAGCCTTGGCCCACTGTAAGCTTAAACTGAGAGCCATGTATGGGATATCAATAAAGACACCTTGGGTCAAAGAGAACTACTGGATTGAGGTTATCCTGCCAAAAACCACTATGGATAACCTAGCCAGTGATTCTCAACCTTGGCTGCATATTAGAATCTTCTAGGGAGCATTTAAAGCCCAGATTGTACAACAGACTAATTAAATGCAAATGTCTGGAGGAGGGGTCCCAGGCAATTTTAATGTGTAGCCAAGACGGAGAACTACTGGCGTAGGTCAACTAGTTCTGTAATAGAAAACATAAGGCCAGTGTTCATCCAAGCCAGAGGGAAGAGAGATTAAGGCTCCATGGCTTCCTTCTAGATTCATGGATTTAACATGCCTCAATCAAATTACCTGGGCATTTCTCACTTTGTTTTTAAATAAATCACTTTGGCTGTAATAGGCAGCAACACCAACAGTATTGATTTAGGTAAGACTACACTTTAAGTATGTGATATAGCAAAAAGATCAGAAGACAGATAAGACTCTGGGCACAAACAATAAGCCACAAGGAAAAATTTTCCTAAACAGGAAGTAATTCCTGAGTCTAAGATATTAGGATGGCTTATAGGCTGAGAATTATTCTACAGTTAGGAAAAAAAAATAATTGTGGTAAAAAGATTCAAATGATTTTACCACCTCACTTCCCTACAGGATTCATACTGTAACTGGGCAGAAGTTACCGTATCAGTTGTCTCTTACGAATAATGCTTGTCTATTTACTTGAAATTTCACATTCTCTGTATCTCTACTTGCCCTATCCAAAATCACCAGGAAAGTAAATATTTATCAGCTATTACCTCAAACACAGGTAAAAACCTCTAAAAACATGAAAATGGATCACTCTCTCTCATTTCACTTCTAACCAGAGAATCCCTGTTTAGACATTACAACTAGTCAGTGCATTAGGATGAAAAGGTGGAAAGCATTCCAGGATAACAAAGGGCCAACAGTCCCTCAACTGTGGCAGATATTCAAAAGGTAGGTAAGCTTACTTGGCTCAGTGTACTAGTGCCCCAAATAGGCAATCAGTTGAGTGCTACAATTGGATTTAAAGATGAGGTGGTTTGCCTAGCAGCATCTGACAACTGAAACTGAACTTCCTGACACCTACAACGTTCAAGTGAGGCCATCTTGACAATTCCAACAGTATTGGCATTAAAAACAAGAATATCTCTCTTTGGAGTGACTAAAAGCATAACAGATCATTTGAAAATCTATGTCACACATACCTCCATGTAAGACTGACAGAAGGCTCTCATCAGGAAAATACAGTTAGTATTCCAGTCCCCCAGAAGTGGACTGCAAATGGCAATTAAAAAAGAAACTTAGGATTCAAACAAATGTTTCACATCATTAAAAGGAGGAGTTGGGTGCATCTTTAAAAACAAAGGACTCCACCTCCACTGGCTACTCTTGCCAAACAGAAGCCTGTGGATAAAAGCACGAAACCCAAGTGTCCTGACACTATTTGATTGGGCAACAAAGTCAAACATTAACATCTGAACGTGACAAGAATAATTTCAGATACTGCAGCCTCTATATTTTGGGCCTGGCGTTCCTCTGCTTGCTACAGAAAACTATACTCTTTCTTCAGCCAAGTGCTCTGAGGTAGAGGAGCTGAAGTGAGTGTAGACATGTAGGGGACAGTGGCTAAGGAATCTAGCCTTCTGCCCAGGGTCCTACAGGGCAATCTTGAATATGCTTAGTTTTTAGTGGGAGGTAGAATATTCTACATTGACTTATCTGCCTTCATTAAACAAACCTTTCTCTCTCACACACACGTAAACTCACATACACACAGCTGGCAATTCATAGCAATATTGCAATTCACAGCAACAGTACACCTATCCCAACAGCTACTTTCAACCTAAATTTCATATGAATCCCCAGCCCTTCTCAGGTAGACCCGAGCCAAATTTGTTTTTTTGAGGTCCCTCCTTTTGCCAGGTTTTTAAACACATATTTCACTTTTATATCAACATCTTTTGTCTCTTAAGAACAGCTGCCCTAAGTGGGTGCACTGTGTTATAACATCTTTATAAATAGAAAGTGCAAGAAGTAATTTTCTTAGCCAAAATACAAAGTAACAAAAAGCTCTCATAGCCTATTATGGCAAGAATTTGATTTTTAGAATCAATGATAAAGCTAACAAAATGCTTCTATGCTACCAAGGTCACAGTGGATGAGTAAATATATTTATAAACATACACGTATGAAAAAATAGCCAAACTTTCCGCAAAAGTTACTTGCGTGAACTATCTTTAGTATACTACTATGTTCAATGCACGTGCATATACAATTGAATTGTATTAGTGTTATTTTATTGCGCCAGTTTTCCAAAAAGAAAACAGGCTCATTTTTTTAAAAATTCAAGTTACATGATTTAAAATTATTTTGTAAAAATATTAGAAATGCCATATAAATTCTAAACATTTCTGCTATCTAACCGACAGCCATTCTGGAGGTGGATTTCAGTCACACTTTTAGTGACCTCTGTGTTAGCATCTTGGCTTCCAGAGGAAACACATTTTAAGCTTTGTTCCCTATACTACAATTCTGTTTTCAGTGGTTCTTAAAGAACCATGAGTTACGATTCTATTACTTTATAGGAAACTCAGTAGATCATCTTTAAATATGTCATAAACATCTGCTTCAAGATGTGGCTAAAAGCAGAAATCTAAACCTTAAGGAATTTCTTCTACTCACTCAGGTTGTTGTTATTGGCTTGAAATGGTTTAGACTTGTGATGCTGAAAAGAAAGAATGAATATTTTGTCAATCTACAAGGTTTCCTTTTTTCTTACTTCATTCTCTTTTGCAGTTCAAGACCACAGAACCTGAATTATTTTTCATGCAACCACCAAATGAATTAAAACCTAAGATTCACAGAGAACCCAGAGGAGGGCCCAAAGAGCTATAACACAGAATGAGAGACATCTCCATAGGTTATCACAGTAAGATTTTTCATTCCTTGGGACTACATCTTCAAAAGCTTTCCCTGTCGTAAAGGGCTGACTACACCAGATGTATCACACCAGAGCGGAAATGTGAATCAAAAGAAAGTTTTAAGGCTCTTTTATGTTTTATTCATTAAAATTTGCCCTTTGACATGTTAAGGATGAACTGGAAAAATAAACTTGCCTCAATCTTTGATAAAATCTAATTAATCTTTATGCCTAAAAGCCTCAAACATTCCATCCCTGGTTATCCAATTACAAAGCCTTTCTCCCTTCCCATGATTTTGCAGGCACCCTAAATTAAGTCTTCTGCCTTAAGTACCCCTTTTATTTCTTGTATTTCCAATGTATGAGGCCTGACATAGGAACAGAAACCTCTCCACTATATGAAAATTGAGGATGACCAATCCATTGCGCATGGAATGGATAATCTCAAACCTTTCTTAAGATACGTATTGATTTGGGGATGATCAATTGTATGGCAGAATTCAGTCTCTGCCCATATTTCTCCTCAGGGCAGGAATAGTCTCAGTATAAGTTAGCAGGGGAATATATAAAGCATCCTAAATCTGAAAAATCCAGCCAAATATCAAAAACCTTCAATGATCTGTTATTTTAAATGATTGAGGCTTGGTAGCAATTGCTAATTTTAAAAGATTAGTAACATATAAAATTGGCTGATGGATTTTCCTGCATGAAAAGTAAAAAGAAGAGGAGGAACCAATTCATTATCTAGCACAAAATTATGCTGGAGAGGTGTGGTGGAGGCAGAGATGGAACCAAGATAAGTACGTAAAACTTCCACTATCTCAAGAACATGATCCATCCAACCACCTGACAGGAACTCCTGTTGACAGAGATTTAGTAGCCATATAAGTTTTCCATACCACAGGAATTTTCACCTATTTGTAAATTTAAAATATTTGCATACTGCTGACATCTCTAATAAATCAAATTTTATAACAGTTAAGCTTTTTCTTCCCTCTGCAGTATTTCTGGCTTAACATGTATGTAGTCATTATGGCTTCATAGCAAAGATAGGCAAATGCTCACAAATTGGAACACAGTACAAAATGAAAAAATGAAAACTTTGCTATAAGATATATGAAACTTGGGGGGAGAGGGCAACTAATGAAATATACTCGTTATTTGTCTCATTCTCCTTCTAACTCGTTTACTGACCCATGGTACACATAATAAATGTTTTCTACAAAAAAAAAAAAAAAAGACCAAAATGAACACAGAATAGTCAAGACAAATTAAAAAAACCTAATGCGATCTACAACAGATTAAAGATGGCCTGAGATCCTTAACATACCCTTCATGAATGGTAGGGTATTTTCCTCTCCCCTGAAATCTGGGCTGACCCAGACTCAAAAAGATTTGAGTTTTTTATTTTTTAAAATAATATAGACAAAGTCCTGTTATGTTGCCCAGGCTGGTCTCAAATTCCTGGCCTCAAGCAATCCTCCCACTGTGGCTTCCCAAAGTCCTGGAATTACAGGAGTGAGCCACCATGCCCAGCGACATTGAATTCTTTGACCAAGAGTGTGACAGTGACTCTATGATTCTGGCCCTGGCTTTTAAGAGAACTGGCACCTTCTGCCCAGCCTCTCGGAGGCTTGAGCTGCCATGCAGTAAGTCTGACTACCTTGATGGAGAGAACTCATGTCGAGTCCCTGAGACTCTATGGAGAAGGAGAGGAGCCCTGCTGAGCCCGGCCTTCTAGTCCTTCCTACCAAGGTGTCAGGCATGTCAGTGAGATCATCGTGGACCCTCCAGACTAATCCAACCACCTGCTGAATACCACTAGGTGACCTGAGTCATTGCTACAGGGAGCAGAATTGCCCAGAGGAGCCCTTCTTGAATTTGATTCACAAAATCATGACATACGTAAAATGGTTGGTTTTAAGTCATTAAGGTTTAGAGTAAAAATTACTTGTTACAGAGTAGTAAGTAATTGTAACACTATCTTGCAATTTTTGCCTTGGTAACTCATCCACTCACTCACAATTAGACCCACCAAATGGGTGACTCCTCTAATAAGTATGCTCTATCCACAGAAAATATTTACCATTCAAGTCTACTCAGAGATCAACTCCATCATCTTTTGAAATCTTCCAATCATTTACTCCAAAACCAGTACTATTACTGGCTATTGTATATTCCAGTCAACCCCAACTCTTTATAAGTGAATGCAGTCAATGTGATGTGTGGAGCTAGTCTGGGCTTTGGAATCAGATTAGTAAATATTGGCTCTGAAGTTTACCAGTTGTGTAACCTTGGCCTCATCAGTTTCCTCATCTATAAAATGTGGTATAATTATACTGCTAGAGGCAACACAGTGTATTAAGAGTGTTAACTCTAGAGTTACACTGCCTGGGTTAAACCGTCTGTTCCTTCCCCTCTAAAATGAGGACAACAACTACCCTCATGGGATTGTCATAAGGATTAGATGAGTTAATCAACATGAGGCACATAGAACTGTGCCTGGCACAATAGTAAGCATTCAAAAAAAGTTAGCTATTTTTAGTACTACTATTAATATCTCATAGAACTATTTTGAGGATTAACTGCAGTTATGACAGAAAAGCACTTAGTACAGCTAACTCTGCTCCCTTCTTTTTGATCTTTTATCTCTGCAGTGAAAAGTGCAGGCTTTTTAAAAGCATACATCCCAGACTCCAACCAAGTGGGTTTAGGACTTTCAAGTATAGGAAGTCGCATCTAAACTATGTCTAAAGTCAGTTTTATTACACAAATTCCAAGCATGTTGTCTAGTACCAAAAAGTACTTAATATTTTTTATTTCATTTATTATTATTTTTTTGTGTGATGGGGTCTCACTCTGTTGTCCTGGTTAAGTGCGGTGGCATCATCATAGCTCATTGCAACCTCAAAGGTTGAGAATCCTGGGCTCAAGTGATACTCCTGCCTCAGCCTCCCAAGTAGCTGGGACTATAGGTGTGTGCCACCACATCCAACTAATTTCTCCTATTTTTTGTAGAGATGGGGTCTTGCTATGTTGCTCAGGCTGGTGTCAAACTCCTTACTTCAAGCAATCCTCCCACTTCGGCCTCCCAAAGTGCTTGTAATCTATAGCCGTGAGCCACTGTACCTAGCATTACTTAATAATATTTACTTAACAGAACAGATTCTTCTATATATTACCTATCAACGAAGATAAGCGATTTCATAGTATAGAAAACATGTTCCCATGAGCTATTTTAACTTTTGGCATTATAGATTAATTTAGATCTTAAGAGTCAACAGTACATTAAATTGTGGTGTAAGCCATATGAGATGCTAAACATAAAACTCTCTAGCCAGATGGTGAATTCTAGCCTCCTTAACAGCATCTACTGAGTAGACATGTTAGGAGCAAGCATTAGAAAAGTTTTTTCATTAACTGCTCTGCCTTTATAACTTAGCTTTGCTGTTAAAGCTTCCACTATCTGAGCCAGTGGGCTTCTTTTAATTGTATTAAGATGGGAGGTATTTCTGTTACAGTGATAATGGGGAAGATGTGAGATCAGAGATTTATTTGTATATGTACCCTCTGTAAAATAATGTGGATTTCAAGTACTATCTGCCTTCTTAAGTCAATGCTGTATGTTATAATTGAGGGAAAAGATGGTCTGCCTACACAACAAAACTAGATAATTTGTACAGACATCTTTCAGGTTTTGATATCACTGTCCTTATCAATAATTACATCCTTTGGAATGTAACCAATTCAGATGTTTCAAAGTACTCATAATATCCAACTCTGGCTTGTCCTGAGCAAGGAAGCCTGCTTACTTTGTAAATAAAAAGACTGGCTCTGGGGAAAGCACCACTCAAGAAGATTAACACAAGGAAAAAGACTAGAAAGCAAAGGAAAAAGACTGAAAATTATCAAAGAAGTCATAATGCTTGGCAAAATCCACTGCTTTCAATAGATTCATATTTAAGTGATATCTATTACCAAGACCTCAAATAGAATGGGATGCAGATGATTCACTGGCTATCTAAATCCAATTTCTTTCACAAGTCCTACATTCCAGATTAGCAAGAATCTCAGGTTAATCAGAAAAGTAATACTCCAAATCTCAAGAACCTACGATCACTATGGGTATAAGTGCTCTAAGACAAGGCAGAGCTAATCTAGATAAAGATTCTGGAACCTTATAGATGAGGATTATTTATTATTCAGAGCTTGTATCATATAAAACTTACTTATATCCAATTAGAAGACAACTTTTAGAATAAAATACCTAGTGAAGAGATGCCCTGTAAGAGGCTAGTCATTCACTTGAACTTTGTTGTCTATGTTGGTAGAGCTCACAACAGAGAAGCAAACTCACTATACTATATCAGCATGGCCTAGAAAACTTTGTCCAGATAAATTTAGCTCAGAAGTCCATATACTGTTTCCAAATGAGTAACAATTATACTCTCCCCCTGCAAGGATTTCTGTTTCTTAACACCCTAATGTTTCCCACTTTTTCCACATCTGGTATAAGTTAGCTATTATATTTGAACACTACAAATGAACACTGACAAAACAAATATGTAATGATTCAATATATATTTAGAAGACTTACAGACAATAATAGAGATGGGAAGATAGATCTAAGAAAAATTTAAAATTCTCAGACGTTTCATTATATTTCAAAACATCTGGAAAAAAGGGGAGAAAGTTTGGCTTTTTACTGCTTTACACAGAACAGAGCCAGTTTATTTGAGGAAATGAAAATGAAAATTTATAGTAAAGAAAAAGGAAAGGAGTTTCTAATCTAGAAAAACAGCACTTTGGATAAGAATCAAAACACTTATTCATAATAAAAATTCTTAATACTATTGGGAATAAATTCATTCTGCCATCATTATGCAAACTAGTTCAAGTTAACTCAGAGGAATGGCAAAACTTACTTATAAAAACATTAATTTTTTTAACAGTGTTTTTTTTGTAAACGTGGTACCCACTTAACCCTACCGTGGGAATTATTTTTAAGAATTACCTTGCTATGACTACCAACCTATAGTTTAATCTACCTGTGCCTTTAAGGCAAAGGCAAATCATAAGACCCATTCTGAATGCCTTTAATGCAATGGGAATCATGATGCAGGGGCACAAAGAGGGTTTTGAGAAGAGGATCTAGAAAAAAATGACAAATTCTTTCAAGAAACTGATGGACATGTGACAGTATGAATTTAAAAACTCACCCAAAGTATCATAAAGGCAAAATGGCAGGAGCGACAAACTTGGGGGTAATTCTTCATGAAGTGGCAAATTTTTTCTATCAAGTACCAGACAGCAAATATTTTCAAGCTTTGCAGGCCATGTGGTCTTTGTCACAAGTATTCAACTTTGCCATCACGGTAGAAAGAGGCCATAAGCGATACCTAAACAAACAGGTATGGCCCTGTTCCATTTTAACATTCTGCACACAAGCAGGAGGTTTGCTGAACCCTGCTCTAATTCATAAGTCTTAGGGATATAGTTTGCTAAGGGCATCCTCTCAAACTTCAGGATTTACTTGACAATTGATTGTTGTCCCTTTTCTATATCTTAGTAACCAAAATGTATCACTATTTTAAAATCTTTCCTGTATGGCTTAAGAGTTCCATTTTCAAAGACTGAGATCAACAAAGGCTCATCTGCTATTCCTTGAACAAGTAAGTATACAGATAAGGGAAAGCACATTTGAGGAAGAGAAAAATAAAACACCTGTTGTACCTGAAAAGTGAAAAACTTCAAAGATTCCAATGCCTTCCTGATTACGTGCCTCTCCAGTATGAAGATGATTTTTGTCTTTGTTCAATTTATTTTCCATTATCCATTGCTTTTATTTCTTCAAATTAGATCTTTTAGTCAAACAAAATTTAGTTTTCTCTAGTTAGAAGAAACACAATTAGTACCAAGTAACAGCTAAAACTTGGCAAAAGTTCTTTCTTTCTGAGACAGTCTCACTCTGTTGCCCGGGCTAGAGTGCCGTGGCATCAGCCTAGCTCACAGCAACCTTAAACTCCTGAGCTCAAGTGATCCTCCCGCCTCAGTAGGAGGATCTACAAGTAGCTGGGACTACAGGTGTGTGCCCCACGCCTGGCTAATGTTTTCTATTTTCAGTTGCCTGCTTAATTTCTTTCTATTTTCAGTAGAGACAGGGTCTAGCTCTTGCTGAGGCTGGTCTCCAACTCCTGAGCTCAAGCGATTCTCCTGCCTCGGTCTCCCAGAGTGCTAGGATTACAGGTATGAGCCACCATGCCCAGCCTAAAAGTTATTTTTCTTGACCAAAGATTATTCAGCTATTAAGAATGAAGTTCCCTATTTCACTCTTTCACCACATCACTTCCAATCCAAGCCAGATTTCAATTATGAAGTTAGGGAAAATAGTCTGTTTCTATTATCATACCATCTTTGGAAAACCGTTTCACTGATGTAGAGGGAACTACAAATGTTAAAAAAAATGCCAAAAAATAAGAAAAGTTTCCTTAACTGCTCTTTTCTTTTTCAATCTTTATCCTTTACAGACTAATTTATTTTTATATAGTCAAGATTTGATTTAACCCTCTAGTATAATAAAATCATGTGGGTAGTTTGCAACTTACATAAAATTCAACTTGGTTCAGAGGTAAATATGGTTCTGAATATAAAAAGAACAAGTCATTAGAAAGAGCCTTTCTGCCTAAGTACAGTGTTACTGTCCATGCCAATGCTGTATTTTATACTGGTATCAGAGTTCAGAGAGAATAAAAGGTACATCTTAGAATGAAAGTAGATTAATATATTGCCATCTCTCTTCTTTGCTGAGAATACTGGATAGCACCTTTGCTATTAAGTGCCACTCAATAAATGAAAACAGTCCCAGTGTTTGCAATTTCATGGCATTAAAGTACTTAATGACGATTTAGCTCTCATTGCTAATGCAGTTCTTGTCACAAGGTAACATGTGCAAGGTAAGATTTGGTAATGAGTTTTCAGCATCAGGTAAAGTCCATTTAGTACATCCTTAAGAGGTATCATCCATACACACACCAATACAGGTATTCATTAATGTAGACAGAACATTACTAACTCCTATAACCCACCAGTGATGACAGCTAAGAACTAGGACAATGTCACAGTGAACTTGGATAAGAATCTTGGATAGTTATTTAGCATAATAATATCTCTTCTAACTAAAATGGGGAAATTCCTTTCAGAAGCTTTAATTTGTGTAAAAGCTAGCCTGGCTTGAATGTTCATGAATTTCATGGCTCTGGCTAGGCCAATTAGGAGGAGAGAATCAGCAAACGTGATTGTGCTGAAGTGGTCTTAGGTGACCAAGAAGCACTCTATTCACAGTATCAATATAGGAAAAGGCTATCAGAAGTGAATGAAACGGGAGGGGGAACCACCAAACACTCATAGCATTTCCACATGACTTAGTCCCTACCTCATTTAAGATGTTTCTTGCTAACCCTGGATGGAGTATTGACAAATGCTACAAAGTTTCTCTTTACAGAAATTACTGCACTTCACCTTTAGAATTTGGTAATAGTTTAAAAAGCTCTATATTCTCACATATAATCTAAGAAATTAACAAAGCAACAAAGAATTTTCCAGCATACTATTCCTCAAACGTAAGATGGACTTAAATATTTTTTGGTAGGTGTAAAAGTTCCATCTAAAGCAGCATATTCTGTACTTCTCACTTCCCTGCCTATTTAGTAATGGCAACATTCACTGAAAGCCTTGATTACCAGTTGAAATGTTTCCCTAGAGTTTTTAGTCTACTTTTAGCTCTACCTTTTCTATGCTGCAGAGCACAGCCAGTCCCTAAAGATGGCTCTAGGAGAATCTTTACCCTATCATGCTGTTGGCCAACTAAAGAGGAGGATGCCCCAGTCTATGTCTCCTAAAGACAAAATATACTTTGAATGCTGCCTTTAAGGGTAGGCTCTTACTAAAGGTAGCATCATTACATTCCTATAAAAAATGCATTTCTATGCTTTTTCAGAAGAGAAAATCACCTTTCTCTACTGATAGGGTGCAGCTGTATGTACATGTACAATTCTCAGATTGCTTAAGAGCAACCTTTTGCATTCCAATTTCTTATCTCAAGTAAATGCCATTCATTTCTACCCACTTTTCCACATATTACAGAGCATTCTCAGGAAAGGAACACATGACTAACATTCTCACTAACAGTTCACCAGGGCAGGTATGACCTGCCCCTCTTCCAATCTCTTTTACAGTCATTTATGCCTCTGCACCAAAACAATTTCTTAAACCATTACATATTTAAATGCTAAAAAAAGATTAATGATTAATCAAGAGAAGCTAGAGATTTTTCTCTTTGCACTGTAAATCGTAAGCATCTATTTGCCTGCATCCCTTAACATACCTCCTTTTCTCTCTGCATGCAAGACAGGGCATCTAAAGCTCTACATGTTTGGTAAGTTCTTTTTCTAAATGCTGGATTAAGAATCTTAGAAATACCCAGAATTACTAAAAAGGTCCCTTAAAGTTTTAAAAATCTTAGGAATGATTAAGTAACCAAACCTGATAAAAATTGATCCCTTGATCATTTATTGCAACATGATTGTGCATGATGTTTTCTGGTAAGTGCCCTGTAGTGTATTATTAAAAAGCAAAGCTCTTGGAGTCACCAGCAATTTGCTGATGGCTGGTTTATGAATTACTAGGTTTGCAGACCCAAGACATAGATTTAAGTGAGGTTCTTCTATTTGACTGAAAATATAAACTACATATGTAGAAGGAAATGGAATTGTGGTTGTAATAAGAACCATAGTGTTGAATTTCTTCAACCACAATACTGCAGAAAAAACATGTTTAAAACTTCATATAAAAGTTATCAAATATGGAGACCTGTGGATTTAAAAATACAATCCAGGCTCATTTCACTGGAAAGTGACATTTTTGATGTACAATATTGCTGTTATATAAAACTAGGAGCCGAAGAGACTGGATGAAACTTTGGTAGTCAGCCTAACACATTAATTCATCTGGACTAGAGCCATTTCCTAATACCCAAGGATGTATAGCACTATGGTTTACAAATACCAGTCAGGAAGTTGCAGTATGGCTCTGTGTGTTTGACATTTGCAAAACATAAGAACGCTTCCTTCCCTGCTCCTGTCTTCCTCAACCCAACACTCAAGCCCCCCAAATATAGCAGTACCCATTATAAACACTTTGCTGCTCATTTCATTTCCAGTTGCCTAAAGTGCTTCAGGTGATGCTGCCCACTAGAATACTGCTCCAAGATGACTGATTTTACCAAACAATTAGGCAAAGTATTATATGCCTAGTCAGGACAAAGATAAAGTCTAACCTTTCAAAACATAAGAATTACCAGCATTCATTTGTTTTTTCTGGAAATGTAAATGCATGTTCTGGCAGGGAAGGAAGAGGAAAGATTCCTCCCCCTCATCAGTATCTTGACTACCTCCTTCTCTTTTGTGGCTGGCTGCTTCTGATGGTTGAGGCTCCTGCTGTATTTTTTAAGATCTGGGCAATTACAGCCACCAAGATGATATGGACCAAAGTACAGTGTTCAAACATGACTGGTAGATAAATGACCATTTATCATTGTTTTGTTAAAAAAATTTTTTTCTTATAAAGGTAACAAACCAAGGCTGTTGATCCCTGAATTAGAAAAGTTGATTTGCTTGAGTATTTTCCAAAGTGTGAGGTGGGAAGGAGGAGGGGTAGAGCCTTTAGTGCTTTTGTGTATGTTACTGATCCTCTAGTTTGGCAACATCTTGAGAGCATCTTCTGGTCTAGTGATATGGCATTTTGTGAATCTAAGTACCAGCCCATGGCCCTGATGCTGGCTGCTTATGGCCCAAAGGGGAAGAGGGTCTGCCCCCTCCCCCTCGATGTTTCAATCTGGCCCAGTGGTGGACACAGAGCCCTGGGCAGTTTCCCCAGGAGCAACTGTCTCTTCCTGTGAAGGTGATTCTTCCTCAGCTTGTCCTCGAGATGTGACAGTTGTTTCAGGGGAGATGCTGTGAGGCCCCTCCAGGGGTATACAGCCAGGATGGTTTTTGCGAAAGTGCTGATTCAAGATGGCCTGGAAGGGAAAACTTTTGCCACAAACGTGACAATGAAAGGGCTTGTTGCCTGTGTGCTTGCGGATATGATACTCCAGTTGATCTTTCCGGGTGTACTTCTTGCCACACATGCGGCAGACGAATGGTGTGATCCCCATATGTAGGCGCATGTGGCGATCTAGGCTTCCCTTTTGGTTGAAAGATTTGGCGCAGTAGATGCAGGTGAGACGAGGGTTGTACCGGAACCACCGCTCAGATACTTCCTGCTCCCGGAGATACTCCACATAGCCACTTACTCCCATCACTGCTGACTCTTCTACCTGTGCCAGGTGAGGGAAATAAGAACGAACATATATTATTAAGCATATATATTAAAAGCAATTGAATCCATTTTTTACCTGTTACTAAGATATATGCTTATATTTAGTGGAAAACCAAACCGTAAATTACTACCAAAAAGTAAAGATAGTAGTATAATAATTCTTTAAAAATCTGAGGACACTCTATTCCATTACCATAAAAGGACAACACAATAAAACTACTTTTTGGCTGACAAACTGGATGCTTATTAAACCCCTGCTGAATTTACTATTTTACAGTGATAGAAGAATCTGAATTCACTGATACTACCCCCTAGATCCTACTCTTACAATTACATTCTAGACAATCAAGAACTTTGGTAGTGCTGGTCCAACAGAACTTCCTGTGATGATGAAAATGTTCTAAAACTTACACCATCAATTCAGTAACCACTAGCCATATGTGGCTATTGTGCATTTATAATATGGCTAGTGAAACGAGAAATTTTTAAAAATTTTTGGTTTTAACTGCTATTATTAACTAAAATTTAAATAGCCACATGTGACATGTGGCTAATGGCTACTGTATCATACAGTATAAAATATATAATGGCAAACATTCTATTTATGACATTATCATTAATACCATATTTTAATCCAGCAGTAGCTTGCTTTATAAAAATGTATACAATTTGTATATGATAGTATTCCTTTTTATCCAAAAATATTTCGGTGCCATACCAACAAATTATCTTTGTTGTAAAGACTACTCAAAGTTTAACTGGCCTCAGAGTAAACTGGCTGAAGGCTTGGGTTCCTCCTATCTGAAAGCTGGGAGGGAGTAGGAATGTATTCCTTTCAGTGAATACTTAAAAATCTTAGATTTATAAATGCTTTTTGCTCAAAATTCTATATTAAAACATCATCATTAGGAAACTACTGATTTTTTTAGCCTACTGACTTCTGAAGTCATTGTATTTTTTTTTTCTCATCAGTCAACTTGAAAAGTCATTGTATTTTTTAAAAAACTTTAAAACGTGGGAGGGAATTATATGTGTTTTAAACATGTAGAAAGAAGTTATATATGTTTATTATACATGCTTAATATAGCCCAATGTAAAGAGAAGAAAATGTCAAAGTTGACTCTGAATTAACTACAGAAAGATTCATCTAGTTAACAATCTTGTGCCCTTTTAATTTCTAAAAGTGTGTTTTGTCTCCTTTCTCATATGCTAGCTAACAGTGCGATTCAGCATTTCCAACAGAGGCAGTTCTCAAAAGTCTGGAAAGCAGTATGGGAAGTCAAGGATTGAGTACAAGACTGAGGTTTTAGGTTATTTCTGATTTGTTTCATGTAACATTTTTTTTGATTCATTTCCCTGGATAATAAAAACTGAGCCCATATAAAGAATGAGGAATTATCCCATTAAAAGGTTTTGGGTAACCAAGGACAAAACACAGAATAACTTCTCTGAGGCTCAGTATTCCCATCCATAAAATACAAAGGTTAACATATGCTTTGCCAGCTTTATAAGATTCTCATAAGAATCAAATATGATAGATAGCCTGGGCGCAGTGGCTCACGCCTGTAATCCTAGCACTCTGGGAGGCTGAGGCGGGAGGATCGCTCAAGGTCAGGAGTTTGAAACCAGCCTGAGCAAGAGGAAGACCCCGTCTCTACTAATAATACAAACAAATTAATTGGCCGACTAAATATATGCAGAAAAAATTAGCTGGGCATGGTGGCACATGCCTGTAGTCCCAGCTACTCGGGAGGCTGAGGTAGAAAGATCGCTTGAGCCCAGGAGTTTGAGGTTGCTGTGAGCTAGGCTGGCGCCATGGCACTCTAGCCCGGGCAACTGAGTGAGACTCTGTCTCAAAAAAAAAAAGAATTAAATATGACAGCTGGACATGGTGGCTCATGCCTGTAATCCTAGCACTCTGGGAGGCAGAGGTGGGAGGATGGCTCAAGGTCAAGAGTTCGAGACCAGGCCGGGCGCTGTGGCTCACGCCTGTAATCCTAGCACTCTGGGAGGCCGAGGCGGGCAGATCGCTCAAGGTCAGGAGTTCGAACCCAGCCTGAGCAAGGGTGAGACCCCGTCTCTACTATAAATAGAAAGAAATTAATTGGCCAACTAAAGATATATATAGAAAAAATTAGCCAGGCATGGTGGCACATGCCTGTAGTCCCAGCCACTCGGGAGGCTGAGGCAGAAGGATTGCTTGAGCCCAGGAGTGTGAGGTTGCTGTGAGCTAGGCTGACACCACGGCACTCATTCTAGCCTGGGCAACAGAGTGAGACTCTGTCTCAAAAAAAAAAAATGGAGTTTGAGACCAGCCTGAGCAAGAGCGAGACCCCGTCTCTACTAATAGTTGGACAACTAAAAATATACAGAACAAATTAGCTGGGTATGGTGGTGCATGCCTGTAGTCCCAGCTACTTGGGAGGCTGAGGCAGGAGGATTGCTTGAGGCCAGGAGTTTGAGGTTGCTGTGAGCTAGGCTGACGCCATGGCACTCTAGCCTGGGAAACAGAGTAAGACTCGGCCTCAAAAAAAAAAAAAAAAAAAAAAGAATCAAATATGACAATAGTACCTTCAAATATTTTGAATGCACAATACCATTATGGCAATTAAGGATGGTGGCACCTTGAGTTTAAATCTGAGTTCTATTTATTATGTGACTTTGAACAAGTTAATTTAACTATCCTATTCATCAGTGTCATCTGTAAAATGAATATAAGATAATAACATCGCTCACTCACCAGTTGCTTCGGACACTGAACGAGCTAATGCACTAAAGTGCTTAATGCAGCTCAATGTTAGCTATTATTAAACATTACAAACTCATATTATTTATAATCTTGAAGGCAACAATACCCTAAAAATTCTGCCCAACTTTCAAGGAAAGTAATGTCATACCAGTATTGTCCACATGCTGAAAATGCATTTCAGTAATCAGTAATGAACTATAATCACAAAATCGCACATTATGATTGGTCTCATCTAAAAAATTATTGCAGTAAACTTACAATAGAAGAGGCAAGTAAATGAACACAAAAGGTAAATTGGGTCCTTGTCAAAGGCAGAAACATATCTCTGGTAGTTTTACTGCTTTCAACTCTAAACAAAACCCAGAGCAAAAATGGCCGCCTTCTGGTTCTCTCTGATGCTAAGAGGTGGATCATTTCACTCCTCCCACTTGGCAATTACCCATTAAAGTGTAAACTCTTTAAGCACAGAGACATTCTGCATTGCCAAATATCCAGGAATTTGATCAATGCCTGGCTCAATAATTATTTCTTAATGAATTATTCCATATAAATAAATGATTTCTGTAATTTCCAAAAGAAACATGAGTCTAGATTCTTGACATGGACTTCAAAGCCTTCCACCATCCTTACCTTCAATTACTAATCAGAGACTCAAAGAACTGAAGGGGCTTCAAAAATAATCTGATTTGCTGTACTAATGTTATTTAAAGATCTCTAAAATTAGAGATTTCACAAGTAACTAAATAATCCCTATATAAGGTATCTATTTATTGGGCATCTACTAAATAGCCTTAGTTACTCAGAATTACTTAGAGGTAAAACAACTCCCGTTAATGGAACACCTGATAAGGCAATGTCAGAGATACAAAGAAGATTAAAAAATGTGGTATCCGCTCTCAAGGAACTTTCAATTTAATAGGAGACACAAAATTAAAGCAAATAAGAAAGGAATAACTTATATGAGCCTAGAGACTTAGAAAAATTACATTGTATTTTGTAAATGCTGTAATAGTGGCTTAAGAAAGAAAGCTCAAACAGGACTGGGCTAGTTAGGGCAGATAAAACTAGGTGTTGGGCTTTGGTTGGACCCAGACATCTGGGATGAACGAGGCACCTCAGACTCAAGATGCAGAGAGTAAAGTAAGTTTGCTGTGGTTCCGACACACGGAGAAAGTCTGTTTGAGACAGACGTGAATGCTGATGAGTGGCAGAAAAAGTTGGGTTAGAAAATTATAAATTACCTGGAAAATTAAGCCAAGTATTTTAACCTCACGTAGTAGAAAAAGAAAAAGCTTCAGCATATTTAGAGTAAAGGTGTCATTTTAGTAGTCCTTGCCTTGTTTTGATTCTCTGTGGTAGGGGGAAGTAACTGGTGAGCAGACTCACCACAATAAACTTTCACACGTTAATCATGTATATCACCCTAATATCATCTCCACACAGTTATTACCTATCTCCTATTTCTCTACAGCCTGTACTTTTTGCTTCAGCCAGGTAAACACTTGCAGAAGTCCAATTCTTACCCCTTTTGTATCTACATATGGAATCATCTCTAACTTTCTTAACAACTGTATTTAAAACCTCCTTAATAACACTTTCCTTAAGATACTGATTGCAGTAACTGCCTTTTAAGCAATCCTATTCCCACAACACTGTTACTGAATTCTACACTGTATAGGCTTATACATATGTTTTTATATTTTTTGTGTATTTGTTAGTCTGTCTCATCCCCACATTAAGTTATAAGGTTTACTTCATTTCTCTATTTAGTCATGTACCACATAATGATGTTTTGGTCAATGATGGATTGCATACAGATGGTGGTTCCATAAGATTATAATATCCCATTTTTACTATATCTTTTCTATGTTTATATATACAAATACTTACGATAGTGTTACAACTGCCTACAGTATTCAGTACAGTAACATATTGTATAGGTTTGCAGCTAAGAACCAATAGGCTACCATATAGCCTAGGTGTATAATAGGCTAGTCCATCCACATTTGTGTAAGTATACTCTATGATGCTTTCACAATGATGAAATCATCTAACAATATATTCTGATGTATTCTGACACATTTTGACAGGATATGCATTTGACACATATCCCTGTTATTAAGTGACATGACTACATGGGCATAATAGTAAGTTTTGCATTGTTATCATACTGTATTTGAGAAATGAGGAGAAAAAGGGTCCTAATTATATGAGTAAACTTACTTTTCCTCCAAGCTCCTAACACTTTCTCTGAAACTTTATCAAAACTAAAAAGGATAGTTTGTAACAATGTCTTGCTATAATTATGATACCATGTACACAATAAACATACAGTGATTTAGATAAAATTAAACAAGATACTATCAGTATAATGTAGAGGCTAAAAAAATTAGCCATGTAATCTTAATCCACAAGTGTTTCCTTGCTAAAGGCAAAAAAGTGTTTACAATTTATTATGTTCTACTTGGTGAGTTCACACTTTTTAAAAAAATTAATCTTCAACAATACAGAGCTGTGAGAAAAAACAAAAATATCAACCAACTACTTATACTAGTTGCTAAAGAGAGTTGCAAAGAAAGTAGAAAAAAAAAATCATTCCAATCCTATCTAAAACATGTTAGTCTAACAAAAGATTTGGAAGAAAATGACAAGATTCAAACATAAATAACAGTGAACCCAAAAATGAATAAGCAATTTGTTTACAAATATATAATACTACATCAATTAGTAGCTATGTGTACAGGTAAAGGTGTTATACCTGTATATATAAAAAATCAGATTCTAATCCGTTCCAGTCTCTAAATTACCTGCATGTAGTTTTCAGGGGCCATTTTTTTTTTTTTTGAGACAGAGTCTCACTCTATTGCCCCAGGCTAGAGTGCCGTGGCGTCAGCCTAGCTCACAGCAACCTCAAACTCCCGGGCTGAAGTGATCCTTCTACCTCAGCCTCCCGAGTAGCTGGGACTACAGGCATGTGCCACCATGCCCGGCTAATTTTTTCTATATATATTTAGTTGGCCAATTAATTTCTTTCTATTAGTAGAGACGGGGTCTCGCTCTCACTCAGGCTGGCCTTGAACTCCTGACCTTGAGCAATCCACCCACCTCGGCCTCCCAGAGTGCTAGGATTACAGGCTTGAGCCACCGCACCCGGCCTAAAGTGAATGTTTTTACAAGGTAACTGCAGACAACTCAGGAGTGGGGGAATATTTTTGTTCGAACATTTCAATATTTCATGTGAATCATAAAGTTTAGAGCAAAAAGAATAGCATCTAGCAAGCATTAATGAAAAAGATAAACCCTGAGTTTAAAGAATAGAAATGTTTTCCGATAGGTTGGCTTTAACATGATAAAATGAGATGAACAAGACAAAGCTTGCCATCTGTCTGGCTACAAACAAATGTATTCTGATTTATTCCAGGAAAGAAAGAAGTAACTTTTTTTTTCTTCTTTTATTCCTCCTTCCCTCTTTCTCTCCCTCTCTCTTTTCTTTTCTTACACTTTTAGGCTCAGAGTCTTCAGTTAAATCATTAGTATGGGAAGGAAGTGGTGTTTACTGATCTAATCAATATTATATTAAAGATGTTTTTAAATCAAAATGGAAAGAAAAGATTATAGATAATATATACAAATCAAAACTTTAAATGAGAAAATCGAAAGATGGCCTTGGGGTTGTGCTTACTTCATTGTTCTAGGTGTCCTTCAAAATGCAACAAACGTATTGAGACGTGTTCAACTTTCAAAGTTCTATTTAAAAAAAATAATAAACCAATGGTCCAGTATTACAACTGTATATAATCAATGTGCATAGGCACGTGCATATATTTCCAATCTACAATTTTACCAATTTGCAATGATTGTCACTTGTCATTTACTCAAATTAACTTTCTCCTGAACTCTAATATGAGTTTGCCAATGCTCTATATAGATTCACCTTGCTCCACAGCACCCAGCTTGATAAGGTGGCAGCTATATGACGTGCCAGCCACGCCTGACCCTCCTCCCGGTATCGTGGACTCCTTTCCTTCTCCCTCCTCTTAAAAATCTCATCCTCCTCAACACAGCTCCACTCTTCCTCCAGTGAGCCAAGGGCATCACCCTGTGAACGTTTTGGAGAGCTAGAATTCAAACTGTTTTGTACATTACAATTAATTCACTCAGGTTTAGGCAATCAATCTCTTTCTCACACATACACTTTTTATTTAGCCCTTTTTTTCCTTCAAATTTTTGTCAGGCGCCTCAAGAGCTGTCACCCTTCTTGTCTGACATTCCTTTATTTCTTACTTCATTGTGTATGAGCCAAAATCAGACCCAAATAATGTCTTCTAAGTGTGATGGTAATGCCATTAATATGTTAGTAACAGGGAGAACAGTACTATGATTTGAAGTGAAATTTGATTAAATGAAGAACCGGTTCCATTAAAGTTCTTATTCATTAATACTTCCCCAACTATTTATTTAATATATTCTAAAGTGTAGCCATTGATGTTGGCACTATAATCCTGTGGTAAGAGACAGCAGGAAAGTTTATGAGCTTAAGTTCTAGGGAGCTTTTTAAAAAGACATTAATAAAATTATCAAACATCTATGGAAACTTAAAACTGTGATAAGCACTGTGAGGAAAAGCACATAGACTATGAACAAATTACATATATTCTCATTTTCTTGGGCATAAGCAAATAAATAAGCATATAAATATGATTTTTCTGAGATCTTTCGTAAGCTTCATACAAAGTTTAACCATTCATTTGTACACAATAGTTTACCAACTTCCACTTACATTCCCTCTACCCTCCAGAAAAAAAAAATAATAATAATCCTATGTGGGCTAGACCCACACTTTCCCCTCTAGTCCTGTTATACAACAATCATTAAAAGGATATGGAATGGAGCTTCCAAGAGTTTTTCTTGGGCATTGTTAGAGCTCTGAAACAAATTTATACATGCATTAATCCCTAGCTGCACCTTGCTTTCTAAATGTCCTCAAAAAAGACACCTGTGGCAATGGAGTGGGACTTATTGCTCTGTGTACTGCCTTCTTTTGGAGGCCCTGGTTAGCCCATTCAGTCCCCATTGCCATCTCGAAATATTTGTAAGTTCCATGTGTATATAGCATCATATCCATGATGGGGGATAACCACAGATTGGATTCAGGTCCCTTAGGAATGTACTTCCTACTTATGGCAAGTCTCACAAATGTAGGCATGTTTCTCCACTTCACAAAAATATTTAGGATTTCTTTAAATAAAATCTCCATCCAGAGTCTTTGGCATATATATAACAATAGTGGCAATGTATTGAGAATTTGAGATCAAGTGATGGGCTCATTGGGGTTCGTTATACTATTCTGTTTTTTTGTAGCGCAATTATTTCTTTTTTTTAAAACATCTTCAGAGATGCTATATAATTTACATACCACACAATTCATCCACTTAAAGTTGTGCAGCCATCGCCACAATTAATTTTATAACATTTTGTCACCCCTAAGAGAAATTCTATATCCTTTAGCATTCACCTCTCATCTCTGCCCAACTTCTTTCCCAACCCCAGTCATGGGCAATCTCTCATTCACTTCTTGACTTTATATATTTGCTATCCTATGCATTTTATATAAATGGAATTATACCCTATGTGGTATTTTGTGAGTGGCTCCTTTCAATTTGCATAATCTTTTCAAAGTTCATCCACAGTGTAGCATGTGTCAGTACTTCATCCCTTTTTATGGGTAAATGATATTCCATTGTGTGGATAGACCACATTTTGTCTACCCATTCATCAGATGGTTGGGCATTCGGCTATTATGAGTAATGCTGCTATGAACGTTTGTGTATACATTTTTGTATAGATATATGTATTCAATTCTCTTGGGTGTATACTTAGGAAGAAATTGCTGGCTTTTATTTAACTCTGTCTTTAAACTTTTGAGGATCTAACAGACTACTTTTCAAAGTGGCAGTACCAATTTACATCTCCACCAGCAGTGTGTGAAGATTCTTGTTTCTCCACGTCCTTGCAAATATTGTCATTATCTGTCTTTTTGATCATAACCACCTCAGTGGTTATGAAGAGGTATTTCACACTATTCTAATTTTTTATCTCTTTGAAAATTTTTATAACCAGGAATTAAAAAAATTATCAAACTCCCTGAGTATGTTTAAAAGTCTTCTGCACAAATAATTTTGTTTATAACAAAAGAGATTATAGAAAGGTTACTGTAGTCCCTGCCTCAGTCCATTTTTGAGGCCCTCAAGCCCCTCCAAATTATGTTGTGATAGTAGAGAACTGGATAGAAGTTTTTTTCTAGGTTTAGAAGAGTTATTTGTTCTTCCAGAGTATAATTGGAATCCTAATTGGCTAATCCTCTCTCAGAATACCAAACTGAAAAGATGTAGTGGTTTTCACATCGCCATGTTTGGTACTATGGCGTGGCTTTGAGGTATATTAGTTAAAAATAGACTTTCTCTTTCAGAAAAATTGTGGTTAGAATAATGATTTACACTCTTATTGTGCCTAAAAACATAATTCAAGATCTCTTTTTGGGAATGATTATTGACTAGTTTGTCAAAGTCATAATAAAGGATCAACAAACATTTCACTTCTAAAACATGAATTTTTAATAAAGCAGATTAGATATTGTATCTGTTGTTACCTAGGACTTTCTTTCTAATACCTTTTATTCTGATGGACAATGGCATATTCTGAATTACTTCCTCATCCTCTAGGAAAACAGCAGGTTAGTTACATTAAAATGATCATTAGATAAGTTTCTCTCCGTATTGCATAATTTAAGGAAAAACCTATTAATATTGCTTGAAATAAAAATCTTTTAAAACATTTTATCGAATTAGGTTTAATCTCAATTTTAATAGACTAATTATTTTGGAATTGTTTTATTCTTTTCTTTATAATCCAATGGCATTCATGCACATATCACTTTAAGTAATCAGCCCTAATGTAATCAGTAATTAAAATTATAGCCAACTACAGGTGCTGCAAATTGCTAATCAATTAGATGCATAACGATTGCATAGCTAATTGAAATACTGATTGAAGTATTGATAGTTACCCATATTTTTTTCAAAAGTAAACTACCTCTTACTGTTCTTAAGTTGGAATAAGTTGTAAGAATGTATTCCCAGCTACGCTCTCAGTCACTGCTCCGAACTTCAGTGGAAAATAGACTTGCTCTTTATGCATGTATAAATAAAATTGGTACCGTTGATCAGAATTGACCTGACTGCCTGTTGAATGAGCCTGTGAATTTTAATTGGTTTATTTGCATATTAACAGGCAACATTCTGCAGATGGTTGTGTGGGTTCTGAGTATTTGGATTTGGCAAATTCTGGGACCATTATATAGAAATGTAACAGTCATTAAACACTGATAAAATCCCTGTTTTGCCAGGAGGCTGCAGTGGGTATCACTGTCAACCTGCTGATTAGCCTTTACAGACATTAATTTGTTCACATATTTATAGCAATTTGATGGTGAGAATATCTATATGACAAAAACATTTGACATTTATTCCTTTTGAAAAATGATTGTTGAAATCCATATGACAGGCTCAAGTGTAGAAAGAAAAAAACAATTTACCTGTGCCATCATAATGAGAAAACATTTTGTACTTTCTAACCATTGAATCACATGAATGGAGGCAGCTTTGCAAGAAAAGGTGAAGGCAGGGTAAGCAAAGTCTGGGTGAGCAAAGGCTGGGTAATATTATTTGCATTTCATAATTCATCAAATAATAACTATTCTAATTTAGAGGCATAAATTCTATATAAAGCCAGAATTTATTTTCTCAAAGAGGGATGATAGCATGGTGTGTCTATTTATCTTAATCGATTTAAGTAAACCTGATCTAGCAGCAGCATCATAGACTCTTACACTGGAAAGGATCATGCTCTCCAAAGAAAGCGTTTTAGGTGAATGTGCCTCTGTTTTGGCACCCTGCATGGAACATAGTAGGCACTCAGGGTGCTTATTTAATAAATTAATAAAGTAATACATGAAAATAACTGTGAGATTTTCTGAGGACATTACTCCAAAGAAAATCAATCATTAGCAACCCAACAAGTTTTTGTTTAGTTATGTTTATTTTTTAAAATCAGCAATGTAATTTTGAGACCACTGAGTTCTCCTGATTATGCATGTGCCCGTCATGTTTCAGATGTAACAAGCATAGAAACATCTTCTGTCAGCTGCCAAAATCCACCCATTAGGTTAAGTAAGAATTTCCAAGTATAGACTGGGATGAGGGAAAGAAACTTTGGGAAACATAACTTTGAAAATTGTGTTAGAAGTGCCCACTTTTTTAGAAAATGAGAGTAGATTGGTATTTGTGTATTTGAGGCCTTAAAGCAAGCCTGGAAATCTAAGCAAAAAATCCTATTTTCATCTAAAGTAATAGAAGTGAAAACCATGAGGACGGCTATTTTACTGTCTGTTCAGTTGCACCATGCACAACCTGTGAAAACATTGTATATGACATTGTTTTTAATCCAGCAATTCTGTTGACACCTGAACATTTATGGCTCGGATGTAAAGTACAAATAGTAAATCATACTATTGGTCTATCTTCTGGTGTTACCTGAAGATTGAAATTGGGGAGAACAATTCCATTTACCTCATTCTTGGAGGGGATATTTGTCAGAATGCCTCCAATCTTCATTTTCGACAGGAAAGCAAAACAAAACACTTGGGTTCTGGAAGCAGCCTGCTGTTAATATGAGTTAGGTGAATCTGACCTATAATCGTACGTGACATTTGGAACGCAAATATTTTTCTTTATTTCTCCAACACAATTAAAAAATTTGTCTCACTTCATTTTATGAGACATAAATAGCTATATAAGTAGTCTGTAATTACTGTACATTGTAACAAATGACCTCATAAATACATTGTAATGTCCCATGTAATTACATGGTAAATCCTGTCTTTGAGATGGCTGCTCTGAGATGGAAAGCCTGCTGGTTTCAGAGATTAATTATTTAGGGCCTAATTTGACAGTTTCCTTGAAGATATGCTTCTGTTAAATAGCCACTTCTGTGGCTTTATAAGGGAAAACTGTTTCATGGTAAGATCTTATTTCCTTACTTAATATAGACCCAGTTGCATGTATTTATTACTGAATATTGGGTATGCTTAAATTTTGCTGTACTTAAAAGCAAAAAGGGCATTGTTCTATACAGGAAGAGTTCTGATTTGCAATCCTATCTCTCCCATCAAATACTAGATATAAATTGCCTTTGTGACAATAGTTTTAAAGATTCTGATTTGTTACTTTAAAAAGATTTTGGAGTGTAAGGCATTATAAAAATTATGTGTTTTTTCTCTGATACAGCCTGCAAACTAGTATTTTATTTTGTAAGAGCCCAAGTTGGTATGTCGTGCTTATATTTTAAAATGAGTGCATTATTATAATACCCTGAATTTTTAGTGGTTGTTCTTGATAAGTTCATTTTATTCCATAAATGGTGTTTTCATATGGCAAGAATCAATATTTAAACTTTTTTTCTCTTTGACTCAAGCAAGATGCTTAAATATCTGGTGAAATCAATCATTCTCAAGTTATACCATTCTCCTTACTACTCAAATGGTATCTTGGTTTCTATGTTCAAAAAAAAAAAAAAAAAGGAAATGGGAAATAAGTAGACGCTATATTTTCTGCCTTAAATTATATATTGGCCTATTTTCTTGTGCCCTTCAAGGGTATAATTTTACATATAACTTCCCTGTTATATTTCTGTTCTGGCTTTCTTAGCTGTAGTGCCTGTATCAAGGCTATTATATTGCTTTTAGTAGTTTTATTTAGTAGAAATGAATAGTTTTGAGAAAGGTCTGGTTATCTGAAAGAGTTAATAAGCCTCCCTAAACATTCAGCTTACTTCCAGGGAATGATTTAGACACTGGAGAATAAAGTCTATTGATACTGGCAAATTCTGAAATGTATTACTTGTAAGATCGCTTTATCATGAACTCTAGGGAACAACCAAATTGCTTTATTGTAATGGAATTTTGTCAAAATGTGAATACCTCCTAGAAATTACATCCCCAGTTTCTAGGGCCTAGAAGAAAACAAGCCTGGCTAGTAGGCTATGCATAACAAATTATCACATGCAAAAAAATGTTATTTTAAATCCAGGAGCTTTAAAAAAAAGAAGATAGTAGGTACAAAATAAACCCTACTTAATTCTCTTCTGTTTTCATTTTTTCGCCTTTAGTTTGAACTGTACTCTGCAATTGGGTATCATTTTCTTGGTTAGTTTAGGAATGTGGAGTTAATTGTCTTTAGTTAGCCAAGAAAGTCCAGCTGTCAGGAGAGATTAGTTGATTTTTCTTTATTTTCCTTCCCCATGTAGAAACCATACATAGTTATATATCTGATAATCAATTCCAACAGGGTTTTGGTAATTAGTAGAGAAAGCAATGTTTCCATTCACTCGTCTGAATATGGCAAAATCGCCATAAAAAAACCTCCTCTTCACACATTGCCCTGAATGGTATTTCGGGGCAAAAGAATGTTTTCCAAAGATTTAAAATCTAGTTGTTGTGATCAGATTAAGTGTTTATGAAGATAATTCAGCCACAATGAGAATCATTCACTCTTTTATTTATTTTTATGTCTTCAAAACCCAATTATATGAGGCCAAAATGACTTTAAGACTTAATTCTTTGGAAACTTGCTTCAGTTTTCAATGTCCTTTTATGTGATTCAAAGCAGCTATGCATACTACTAAAAAAGTTATAATAACAATAATAAAATTAAAAATTAAAATAAGGGTAAAAATTTATATTTTATGATGTTTTTAATTTTCGAAGTTCTTTCTCGTTGACCACCTCTCAGTAACTAGGTAGGAGATCAGTATGATTGTGTAATATATACAATTGATGCAGTCACTGAGATGGTTTCCTACTGTCACTGAGCAAATTAATGAAAAGCTGAGAGTGGAAGAATATGCTTCCTGCTCATCCATCTATTATATTCATTGAATATCTTCCATTTGCAGAGAATTGTTCTCTCTTCATCTAAATGATTCAGAAATGCATGCTAGATAGAACATCTAGTAAGATTTCCTAAGCACAGGGTATATGAATTAAAAGAAGGCCCCAAATATATTTCCCTGCACCTGTGCCTAAGATTTGAGCTTTATGTAACATTTGGAGTTAATTCTTAAACCAGTCCCTCATGTTCATCGTATAGAAGGATCACACAAGTTTGGGGCTGGAGTTAAATAAACCTCATTGCTAGAGAGGAGTCTGCAGGCAATTCTCAGCTATCGTCCACTTTTCTCCTGCTAGAGCTCTGAGCCTCATGTTTACATAACTCAAGAAATAGTTTTAAAATGTTACTTCGAAAGCATGCAAAATTTTAGCCCAGCAGATTGCCAAATGACCACTCTACCCCGGGTGCCCTGTGTCTCCGTGATCAGTCAGAGATTGGGGATCTCATGGTGAAGGTTTGGAAACCTATTTGACCTTCATTTACTGGTTCAAGTCCCCTGTGCTGCTAAAATGAAGTGGGTTGGGTGAGTTATTAGCTTCCCCTTTTCCCCTTGGCGTTGTCAAGGTTGAGCTCCTAGAATTTGATTAAAGGACTAGAGATAAAAGTGGTGGCATGTCAATTTCCCAAAATCAATTTAAATTTAGCTCAGTTTACCCAGGAAATGTAAAAATGGAACATATAAGAAATAGCATACCCCAGATGATGTTTCTCACTTTCTCACTGTGTGTGAATGACTTCAAAAAAAAAATCTGAGATGTGTTCGTTGTATACACCTAAGAGAGATCTTTGGGCTGAATGGGCATGGAGTTCAGAGCCAGTGGCAGGAGGGCCAAGCCCCTAACCAGGAGGAGTGAGGTGAGGAAGAATGTCATTCAAAGAGACTGTGCCCAGTGTGCAGAGAAGCAGAGCACTATTGTGCCTGATGGGGAGTCAGAAAGAGATGAAGAGACATTGCAGATGGTGAATCAAAAGACCAGCAGGCTTTGGCAATGAGAGTGTGAAAGCAAGTGAGAGGCCTAGGTTCAGAGAGGCAGGTATATATTGGAAGGGAAGTCTGCCAGCCACTGATAGATTCACCAAGGAGACACTAGCCGCTAGAGGACTCAACCTGACATGTCTTGGAGGAACCAGTCACATTAACAAGGTGAGGGAGCATTCATTCACCCAAGCAGTGTCTGTACCAGATAAATCCAGTGACTAGAACTGGGACCCGAATCAATGTGGTTTTGCAGTATTTGATTTGAAGTTGAATGATCTGAGAAATTGTCCCAGTTTGGCTTAGCTTATTATATAACCAGGGACAGGATATTCCCAGAGGAGGTAAAATAGGCTTAATCTCTCAGGAAGAGTCCCACTGGCACTAGTTGTAAGAACCAGGGACTACCAGGGCAAAGATAAAGGTAAGACCATTCTATAAATAAATAAATGTATTGAGGAAGAAATGGTCATGTTATTTCAAAGCTATTAAATAAAATCACAGCAGCTTAGCCTTCATTTTTTTAAATAAAACAAAGCAATGTTTCTTGCCTGAATTGAAAACATTCATAAAATTTTATTTAAAATCAAGTGTTACTCAATTTATACATCACCATACTTTTATTATTGTACAAATATTTGACTCAGACTTTATGTAGTAGTAGCAGACTTTTCATTCTGAAAATGTATCACACAAAGTGTTTATTTACTAACATGACTTTATGTCATTTTGAATAACAGTTGCCCACATGAACATTAAGAATGTCAATTTCAGTATGCTATACAACTTTCTGAATTCATTTATCACAAGAGACTATATATTTATAATACTAAATTAAAAACATATCAAACCACAATAATAGCATGTAACAGCAGGAAAAAATATATCCCTTTATAATATCTTATTGATGTTTTATCAAATCTATACCTGTTAGTACCATAAGTTATAGGTTTATATAGTTAGTACCATAACTTTATAGGTTTATATAGCTTATAATAAGATAACACAGCTTTTGGAAATTGTTTACATAGCTATCTACATAATAGAGTTTAAAATACTCTTTAGTAGATTAATTTATATTTTATTAGATGAATGTAATTGAATGTAATTGAAATTCAATTAGATGTTTCCAGCATCTATAGAAATATTTACAGTTTCAATAAATACCATAGTTAAAGATTAAATGTTGTTATTGTACAATTTTGACACTATTAAGATATTTATTTGAAATGATAAAATTGGAGAACTGACCTTCCTAGCAATAACTAGACTATATTACTATGGGTAGCCTTTGTTTTACATCCTCTGTGGATTGCCATTTACTGAACTCCCCATACATCGGTCCAGTGATTTTTTTTTTTTTTTGGAAGTGGGTTGTTTTTCAGGCAATCTTATCCCAGCAAATGCATTATTATATACTGAGTTGCTTCTGCCAGAATCCTGAGAGTCATTCTTGATGGCTTTTCCTCCTTTACATCTGACATTTAATAAATCACCAAATGCTGTCAAGACTTCCTCCAAAAATATGCATTGGGTCTCCTCATTTTTCTGCATTCCTCTGGTTTCCATCTATTCCAAGGTTTCTTCACTACCCACGCCTGAAGGTTCTATTTGCTACAATGAGAAATATGAATAGTACCCTATGCAGAGGAAGTTAATCAATATATATTCATGAAAGAATAGAAATTACAAAAGTGTTTCTAGGTAATGTATCTCTCTCAGTGCTCTTTGCAATTTACTGTAGAAAAAATTGTTAAATTGTTGGGTCAGTATGCAAATAAGTAGGTCCATATTCTGGGTATTGTTACTGTACATGGTCTTGCTTGCTTTCTTCCTTCCTACTCTTTTCCGCTTTTGCCTGTCTTTATTTCTCCTGCCACCCACCTCCCAATCTCTCTATCTCTTGATCTCTAGTCTTCATTCTCACTCTCTTTTTTCCCCTTCCTCCTTACTTCCCTGAAAGTATTTATCATTTATTGCACGATTATCATGCATCAGCACTCTGATGGAACTTTCAAGCACACTCCCATTGTCTTCTATAAGACACAGCACAATCCTGTGAGGTAAGGACTATTATTAGCTAATGTTGTAGAAGAGAAAACTCAGGCTTAGAGGCCTTACATCACTCTTGCGGGATCACACACAGACCAGAGTGATGACTGATATGGGTGTGAGCAGTATGACACAGGAGGCGTGGGCACCAATTAGTTATGGCAATATTTGGGAAATACATAAACCAAGGTCTGAATTGGGGTAGTGGCAGAGGGAATGTAGATAAGGGATGCAATGAAAATAGGTTCTTTAGAAGTGCTTATGGGCACTCTTTAATAAAAATCCATAAGGCCTCCTGAGTACCGGAAGCATATTTCACTCTTTAAGCAACTTCACGTGATTTTCAAGTCAGCAGAAGTACAGAAATAAAGGACAGAGTTCCAATATGATTTCAAATTAGTTTCAAGATTCATAAATTCCTCCTATGTTCCAGCAAAAGCATTCATATCTGCTACAGGGACTTCCTTTCAAATAATGCCTTCCATAGCCTTCTATGGGAATGCTATCCAGATAAAGTGATCTTTTTAAAAAAGACTTTTTGCTACAATAATTGTGTGTGGAATGGGTCTAAAATGGGCTTGTCTTCACCTGAAGTTCACTCAGGTGAAGTGAATTTCACCTGATACTCACCTGAAATGGCAGAATTTCAATGTGCAATGAGAAATGTGGAGTTAAAAATAGAAGCTTTTAGATATAAACCATCCTCATTTTGCCGTCTGATCTTTGACAAAGCAGACAAAACATACACTGGGGAAAAGAATCCCTATTCAATAAATGGTGTTGGGAAAATTGGATAGCCGCACGTAGAAGACTGAAACAGGGTCTGCACCTCTCACCACTCACAAAAATCAACTCACAGTGGATAACAGGCTTAAACCTAAGGCATGAAACCATAAGAATTCTAGAAGAAAATACTGGAAAAACTCTTATAGACATTAGCTTAGACAAAAAAATTTATGAAGAAGACCCCCAAAACAATCACAGCAATAATAAAAATAAATAAATGGGACCTGGTCAAATTTAAAAGCTTCTGCAAAGCCAAGGAAACAATCATTAGAGCAAATAGAAAACCTACAGAAAGGGAGAAAATATTTGCATGCTACACAGCCAATAAAGGGCTGATAACTAGAATCTATAAAGAACTCAGGCAAATCAGCAAGAAAAAAATCAACCCCATTAAAAAATGGGCAAAAGTTGTGAACAGAAACTTTTTGAAAGAAGATAGACTAATGGCCAAGAAATATATGAAACAAATATCCAACATCTCTAATTATCAGGGAAATGCAAATCAAAACAACAAGGTATCACTTAACTCCAGTGACAATGGCTTTTAACAAAAAGCCCCTGTCCCCCCCCCAAAAAAAAATGTTGGCATGGATGTAGAGAGATAGGAACACTCATACACTCCTGGTGGGACTGCAAACTATTATAGTATAAACTCTATGGAAAGTGATACGGAGATACCTCAAAGAACTAAAAGTAGAACTACCATTTGATCCAGTAATCCCACTACTGGGTATTTACTCAAAGGAAAAAAAGACATTCTATAAAAAAGACATCTGCACTCAAATGTTCATAGCAGTGCAATTCACAATTGCAAAGATGTGGAAACAACCCAAGTTCCCATCAATACATGAGTGAATTAATAAAATGTGGTATATGTATCCCATGGAATACTACTCAGTCATAAAAAGAAATGGTGAACTAATACCTCTTGTATTAACCTGGATGGAACTGGAGACCATTCTTCTAAGTGAAGTATCACAAGAATGGAAAAACAAACACTACATGCACTCACCATTAATTGGTACTAATCAATCAACACTTATGTGCACATATGGAAATAACATTGTGTATCAGCAGGTGGTTGGGGGAGGGAGAATGGGTAAATTCACACCTAACAGGTGCGGTGCACGCTATCTGGGGCATGGGCATGCTTGTGAAAAGGCAATTTATGGACTTTACACCCCATAATATTCTGAAAAGATAAATAAGTAAAAATTTAAAAAATGAAAATAAATGAAAATAGAAGCTTATGAAATGTGGCTTCTTAGAAAAATTTGAGGTGGTGGGTTTATCGATGATTTTTTTTCTGTTTTCTCACTAGTATGCATCTAGAGTGAAGGAGAATTAAAGTAATAGTTAATGGAGCCCATGAAAAGGGTAATACCACATCACTGCATTGGACAGGGTTATCCTGGGCTATTGGGATATAACCAATGGGACCCTTTGTTTTAAATCAATAAACTTAACTGCTCTCCATCAGACTTACTTGGAAAATAAATTATTTTTATGGTAATTGAAGAGAGGGTGGAGGGATTTGAGGAAGCCAAATCTTGCAGTTCTTTTTTCCCCAAAAAATCCAAAAAAAAAAAAAAGTAAAATTAATCCTTGATTCAGATGCAACACTGCAATAGTGAAA
Organism: Lepilemur ruficaudatus; assembly: GCA_963574885.1. Taxonomy (NCBI): domain Eukaryota; kingdom Metazoa; phylum Chordata; class Mammalia; order Primates; family Lepilemuridae; genus Lepilemur; species Lepilemur ruficaudatus. The sequence goes on from CAUYRT010023485.1 coordinate 41,642, forward strand.
AGGATTAATTTCTCCCTGTCACGTAAAAGGACCAAAAGTCAAGTCATAGCTACTAGAATTGATTTTTCAAAAGTCAAAGGCCATGTGTTAAATACTTTTAATAAAAATCATTACCAGGCTGGCCCATGAAAACTATGTTATTGTAAAAAAATGTTCCCATAATGGTGACAGCTTTAGGTGGCTTGCTGAGGGAATGGGAATTGAACAGTGGCAGAATAGGTATCATATAGAAAATAAGTTACATCATACCATTACGTAAGAAAAAATGGCCGATTATTTTTATTTAACTTCCTAAAACAACAGGAGTTGAGGCTTATGGTCATATCATCTGCAAAAGAAGAACCTAGGAAGACAACGTGTGACAACCAAAGCCTTTGCAATTTGCTGGCACTTCCTTGAAATCAATGAGAAAGCATAAAAGATGCTAATAAACTTAGCTGCTACCACAGAAGAGGATGAATAAAACTGATAAAATTACCCCTAAAGATGAATAATAACCACTGAGGGGGTTCACCTCCTGGCGTGTAGAGTATATAACTGATTCCATTAATTAATTATTGCCAGACATTGATATTAAGGTATCAGCTATGTGGAAATAATTTATGCAATCACTGGAAATCCTCAAATATGACAAAGAAAAATTATCATCTGTCAAAAACTAAGTATTACTCATGTAATTATTGGTATAATTAAATTCTCCTGGCTTATCAAGTGATTTATAATACATTTGGTAGACATACTAAGCACAATTATTTTCCCTTTTTCAGTGTGTACATGGAGATTTAAGTCATTTATCAGACTCATGAGACGTCACTCAGCAAAACCTTAGCAAAACATTAACTGGAAATCAAAAGGTTCTAACTCTTGGTCTTAGGTTTAACATCTACATTTGTATTTTCATTTTCTACTTGAATTTAATTTTGACTTTGAAAACAAGCTATAGTCCTTAAAAGATGAACTTCTTGGTTTTTCAAGGGCTACTTATGGGAAAGCTTTTTAGATATATTTAAAACTAATGATTTAAATTCGGTTTTATTCCTTTTAAGGATATTTTGTAAGAGAATGTGGGTGAGTAGCATTGCCAAGTAGTGTCCCTATGATTACTTATTTTAGTGTAAAATAATAAAAATAACACTAGACTCAAAAATTGGGAAATCTTCCAGTGGTGACCTTGGGCCCATCATTCGTTTAACTCTGTGCCTTAACTCCTTTATAAAATTGTAAAATGATCATAATATCTACTACCACTGCTATGAAGCATTAAAGTATAAAAATAAGGTGAATAGTGAAAGATAAATATAAGTTATGACTATTCATTGAATTCTGGTTTGCTTTACTTGTTTTTAAAATACTTGGAAGCAAAGAGTATGTCCACACGTGCACATACGTGTGGATGGTGGAAAAGAAGGGCGTAGGTAGGCATGTGTGTATTTAAGGCTATGGGTTCTTTGGGAGCCAGGAACATTATTATTTTATTCATTATTTTATCTTCCAAAGAACTTAGTCAAATGCCTAAATGAGCACATTGATCCAACCATGTGTCTCTTTAGCATGGCCTGAAAGACTTTTCAAATTTTTTCCAATCTTCCTTTCCATTTTGTTGTCCAGTATATCTCATTTGCTTTAGAGACTACATGACCTTCACATGAAGATGCTGTATGTTGTCATGACACCTGCAACTTGTTCTTGATATTCCCCCCATCTTAAATACCTTTCCCATCCCCTCCATGAAGTCCTACTCACACTTGAAGAATGGGCTCATTGTAAACTCTTTCTTGACCACATGAGACAGAATTAATCCCTTTGGGCATTCTATTTCAGCACTTAGCATTTTGTTTTTTCGTTATTAATTTATATGTCAATTTCCTCAGCCAGAATGAGTAAACCATGACTTATTTGGGTGTTTCCATAATTCCAAGGATACTTCTTGTAACACGACAGGGATGCAGTTAATAATATATTTTGTATGAATAATAACTAAATGAATTCGACTCTCAGCCTCTTGAACTTCTTGTGGGAGGCAATGTTAAATAGTAAAGAATGCCATGCTTCAGACTCATATTATCGCAGTTAAAATCTGGCCTCTATCAATTACTGGTTACGTGACTTTAAGTCACTTAACCTCTCTGTGTCCCCATTTATGTGATTGTACAAAGGTCATAAGAATAGAGCTTAACTCACAGGATCATCATGATATAAACAACGTAACTCATGTAGAGTGCTAGACTATTGCCGGGTCTGTGGTAAGTGTAAAACCTGTTAACAAATATCAATAAGAGTAATGCTTAAACTCTCACAGTTAAAGGGTAATGAGGTAGAAGTAAATGATGTCAGTAGTACCATACCCCTTTAAATATATTCTAACAATTTAAGTAATCGGATAAATTCTATGTAATTAAGTTCCTGAAATTATTAAAACATATTTATCGTGTAATCACAGTTGATCCTTGTGATAGGCAGATTCTGTATTTGCAACTTTCTCTACTTGCTAAAATTTATTTGTAACCCAAAATCAATGCCCATGGTGCTTTTGTGCTTATGCACAGAGCAGTGAAAAATTTGAGTCACCAGATGTGCGTGTTCCCAGCTGAGGTTGAACAAGGAGAGGCTCTTCTTGTTTCAGTTCTTATACTGTAAACAAGTACCCTTTTTGAAATATATTAGGTGCCATCTTTTTTTTACATTTTTCTGTTTTTTGGTAGTAATTTTGCTGTTTAAAATGACCCCAGGAGATTCTTTTTAATCTTTCAACATCCTTGTATTGTTATACTAATCATGGATGCCATATCTTCTCTTAGATTATCAAGGTGTTAACGACATCTTTTCAGATCTTGTTCTGTCCGTGACTGCTGTTTCCTTCAGGTGTCATTATCTTCTTATGTATTATTTTTTCCACTTTCATTTATGCTAAGGGCTTTCTTTGATGTCTGGTAGTGTCAAATTGTTGGTTTACATTAAAATGAAGTACTAAAAAGCTGAATTCAAACTGCAAATTCTAGTGCATGGGTGGAGCTTATTAACTAATAGCCTCACTACAGGGGAATTAATCAGAGATCCAGCTGTTGTCTTCTCTAAAGTTAGTAATTTTCTCTAGAGAAGGATTATCTAATATTCTACCTAGTTGTCATTGCTTTGGGTATTAGATGAAGGAAAAAGACATGGGTATCTCACATCTTTGACTTAATAACACGTGCCCACATCCCTGTTCTCTTCTGTTGTGAATATAATATCTCAGAATCTTTGTATTCTCTGTTTAATGTCCCCGGAGCATAAAAATCCTGGCTTCTCTAAGGTCAGGGAGAGTTTGTGTCCTGGGTTTACTGGGTGTAAATGGGAACTGAAGCCTCAATCATCTTCATGACTTTCAGTGTATCCCCTGTATCAGCACTATGCTTCAGCCCTACCTCCCAAGTTATTTAGAAAGCTACAATGTCTTGTCCAGATTTCCCTGAATTTTGTCATGCTTTCCACTGTCTTGCTTTTCATTACTTTCTCTTAAGAAGGCATTTAGGTTTCAGCTTCCCCCTTCCCCTCAGTTACCGTATCTTGCTCCAATTTGCACCTTCCAAATACTGGTTGATGTCTCTCATCCAATACAGTCTTATTCTCTTTATTTTAATGGGGTTATACCACTTAGAATATTTTGCTCTCCTTCTAGTGGTCTATGCAAAGGAGAGGTGATAATGCATGCCATCAATCAAATGAATTGTGTATTTTTGTTAAAATCAGACAAGTAAGAATGCGGTCAGATTCTAAGAATGGTTTAATTTGGCTCTAAGTGGCAATCACTAATACTTCTTGCTTCTCTGCTTTCTTCACACTTACGTTTGGGTCACTTCTTTGACCCTGTCCTATTGTTCTTTCTTTCTCCAATGTTTTAATTTGCATCTATTATCTTACAGAGTATCAAAGTAAGCTGGCTGCCTCCTCCATCAGGAACACAAAATGGATTTATTACTGGCTATAAAATTCGACACAGAAAGACGACCCGCAGGGGTGAGATGGAAACACTAGAGCCAAACAACCTCTGGTACCTGTTCACAGGTCAGTGTTCACATGGTGTAGTCTTGCAGGTTTTGATGAATTAAATGCTTTAGGAATAAAATACACTTTCACTTCAAAGGAACACTGATTTTTTTTTTCCTGGCAGGTGACATTTATTGGCTAGAACAAGAGTAACCTTTATATTTTAACTTTATATTCTCTACAATGCCTTCCATATATATTACGCTTTGCACCATCATCTTAATAAATGTATCTTGCCATTTTTATCTGTATTGGTTTCTCAGTGTTGCTGATTCACCAGTAGCTCCTGTTACCTAATAACTTTTAAAGGTCATGTAATAAAATGCTTCCAAGTTTAAGTCACTTTGGTCCCCCTTCCCCATTATCCAGGGGTGTGGATGGGGTAGAAAAGGAGGAAAAGGGTAGATTGGGAAATAGAGAGAGAGATTGGGCTACTTTCCAAAAACATAAAAATAAATTCTCTCTTGTATCAATATTGTCAGAATTCATAGTAGGGCAAACTTCTCTGTGAAAACTGGACCCAGTTCCCAGGCAAAGAATTTTTTTTTAATTTTATGAAATGAATGCTCATATATTTCCTTTAACTATTGTGACCCTTAACACATGTCAGTCCAGGTTCCTAGAAAACAGACCGAGGCAAGGCTTTCAAGGTAACACCTGTGAGCGTGTAGACTCAGGAAAGCAAGAGCGAGGGAACAAGGCAAGCGAGCCAGGGAAGAAGAAGAATCAGATAACGGCGGCACATTATTGAGCTGGGGTGGCCGCAACTTCGGGACAAACACAGGGCTTGCTAGGTGTCCTGGGTGTCTCTTGAAGAGCTACATGAACTACTGTCTCACAATCTGCGGCTGGATAGGGAGTGTGAGCAGTCTGTCTCTTGTCTGTCATTGGCCAACATCCACCAGCAGGGTATGGACTACTCTGTACCTCCAGACAACCCCCTGCGAAGCCAGATTCTGGTGAATGTGCGATCCTGGAGGTGTCTCCTTGTCAGCCACCGTTTTACATGGCGATGGCTTGGTCTAGGGTACCAGCAGCACTCAGGGCTTTACAGCCCCAGGAATAGCATGAGCTCCTGCTAGGGATTTGGGAAGCAAAGGAAACAGCAGTAGCTCACGACAGAGATAGGTAGGTGAAGTTGAGCAAACTGGGGTGGCACATAAACGGGGTTCAGGACAGCATACAAACTATAAACTATGTGATTCATGACTAATGGATAAAGTAAACTAGTATTTCAAATGAGAAAAGAATAATCTGTTATTTATCACTTTCCTCAACACCTCTGCTTACTAAATTTCCACTTGAAATCATAACACACACACATGCACACACATGCGCACACACTGTAAACTTCTCGTTTCGCCTACAGAGACTCAAAAGTAACCTGGTTTTTCCCTCTCAGGTTTTGTGCCTTTTGTGCCTATACAGTTTTGGCACAATGGTAAGAGTGCTTCCAAGGTAGACTGTCAAAAATCACGTTACATGTTTTAAATATGGACAGTCTCCTAGACAGGTATGGTTGAATCTAAGAGACAGTATTGGCATTCTACTATATCATTTTAAAGACTTTTTAAAAAGCCAGGATCCTATGTTTTTTCCATGATGAATTCATGGGATGAAGGTAAAAACAATTGAAGTGAGTCATATGGGCTCATTAGGATTCATAGGACAACATATAATTTACTCAGAGAGAAATCACCAAAACTGAAAAATATTACTAAAAATAATTACTAAATTATTAGTTATTAATAATTACTAGTAATTAATTTAGTATTAATTACTAATATTACTAAAAATAATAATTTTAGTATAATTCCTAAATTTAATATTAGGCTAGAAAAGGCCCTAAGGATAAATTTAATCCAAGTCTCATTTTTTTTTTACAGATATAGAAATCTGAAGCCCTGAAACTTTCTTGTGATTGCTTTTCTTTCTGAAATGATAAAGATTAAAAATATAAAATAAACTTCTCATTATAAAAGAATTAAAGGATGAGCTTTCCAATAGGAAGCCTAAGAATTAGATATTCAATTGACAGAACTATAAACAGCCAATAAACATGATAAAATGTCCAATCTCATTAGTAAATAGAAAAATGCAAATTAAAACAAAAATGAGCTGACATTTTCCTTTGATTAAAGTAATAATGATAAAAATAAATGACGGCACATGGTCCTGGAAAGAATATGAGAAATGTGAACTCTCATATACTGCTTGTGGGACAGAAAATTTCTAGAAGCTTTCTGGAAAGCAATGTGAAGATATCTGTTCCATACAGATACATATATATGAATATGTGAATGTATGTTTATATATACATGTTTTTCATAAAGCTGTGACCATGATTTTAATTTCTAAGACTTTATCCTAGGAAGCAATCGTATTTTTCAAAATTTTTAACTAGAAATGTATTCATTGCAATATTACTTGAGTAGCAAATAATTTTTTTAAAACCTAAATACCCAATATTGGCAGCTACCTAAGTAATTCAGACACAATCGTATCATGGAATACTGTTCAGCTATTGAAAACTATGTAGTATAAAAATATTTAAATCACATGCTAAATATTTCAAACATATTGTTAAGTAAAAACTTCAATTTTAAATCAGCATTAGTACATGAGTACATATTTATAAACAAAACAATGTGCATTCACATAAAATACTTAGAACACTATATATACCAAAATGTTAATAGTGAGTGTTGCTTGCTTTTGTAACCATAAAAGATGTATTTTTAATTGCCCATGTAAAATGAAAAAGACATGAAAAGTCAAGACTTTAATGGCATATTACAACTTTTGGTTACAAAAATTGAAGATTTCCTCCCACTAAAGCTATCTCAGTAGCAGAAGAACTGCTTAGAAGGGAGTGGTCTGGAAAATGAATGAAGAGTAGTTGCCTTATGGCCCAGCAGAATTCGCTGGTGTTCATGAGTTCACTTAGTATTTATGAGTTCTTTCAGCAAATAGGATTTAATACATTCAATTCAGTGTTATCAAACCAAGATGCTGATTCCCTAAATACACAAAATTTTAGGACTTTCCCTCTGCATAAAGTAAAGACTTTATACAAAAAAGAGAGAGAGAGAGAGAGAGAGAGAGAGAGAGAGAGCACAGCTAGTCCTAGGGATGCCAAAACAATTTATCACAAACTTGGTGGCTTAAAACAAGAGAAATTTATTCTCACAGTTCGGGAGGCCAGCTGCCTAAAATCAAGGTGTTGGCAAGTTTGGTTCCTTCAAGGCTCTGAGGAAGGATCCATCCCATGCCTTGCTGCTACCCTCTGGTGTTGCCAGCAGTCCTGGGCATTCCTTGGTTTGTAGATGTATTGCCCTAATCTCTGCCTTCATCACTACCTTCCTCTCTCTATGTCTCTGTGTTCTCTCTTCTTCCAATAAAGACACCAATCATTGCATATAGGCCCCTGAGTGAGTTCATCTTAGGATCACTAATTAATTATATCTGTAAAGACTCTATTTCCAAGTAAGATCCCATGCCGGTGATCCAAGTATACATGGATTTCAGAAGGATACTACTCAACCCACTACAGACACTTTAAAATTATTTTTTCCTCTCTAGGGCAATCATTTTGAATTGTATCTTCCAATAAACTTTGCTTATTCAAAAATAAATAACTGAATTCTACACTTTTATTCATCTAACGTGTGCGACAATTCGAGCCTCTAATCAGCATGGGGTAGCTCATCTTCACTCTGGTTTATTATCATCACAACCAAAAGCAAAGAAATGAGATGTAATTAGTTTGTTATTGGGAATAGCTCACAAATTCCCATTTCCGTCTTTATAGATTTGTAGGAATCTGGACCTCAAATTTGAATCCTTTATTCATACTGTTAGTCTTCACCGTGTGAATTATAAAAATGTATTTAGGAATACAAACAGAATCTGAGTCATATTTGTAACTGCACTTCATATTTATTGCAAAAAATGATTACACATACTCCTTTTTTAATTGAACCAAAGCAATAAAAAACTTAGTGAATAACATCATATCCTTAAAAATTCAAAAAGAAGCTTTGTAAAATCTCTACCTTCCTCTCCTCTTCTCTGTGGGTTGGCTTCAGAAATACCTGTTGCATTTCTAGACATTGTGGGAATATCCACAATGCTACAAAGCCTTAAGGAACCAGGAAGTAATACTACACACTGGTAGATTGGCTGTGGTTTAGACTTGTCCCCAGGATATATCTAGTAACTTGCATGTTTTGTAGTAAGTAGACGTAATTGATTTTCCATATAAATCTGCAGCACTGTAAAATGTAAAAGATTTGACCCCATGTTTCCAATGCCTGTAAGATACATGGGTATATTGATTTGGTTGTCAGAAAATTGGAACTGCCAGAATGCTTCATTTGTATGACACAAATATTCAGGTGTAGAGGCTCAAACTTTTTTTTTTTTTTTTTTTTGCAATCGTCTATTTGTTAGACAGGTGTTTTTTGTTGTGTGTGTGCTTTTTACCGGGATAATGAGACATCGGCAGTAACAAAGTAATTCAGAGTTATAACAAGAATTTTAAATTGCTGCTCTCAGTTTTATAGTGAGAAGCCATGTCAACTAAATTTTAAAGTGCTCTTTTTAATTTTTGATCGCTCTTCAGAGAAGGTTGTTTGAAATTGAATTTAAGAGTTTTCTTGTGTTTCGTGGCCAATATGGAATGAACATAATGGTAAACATACATTGGTATTTTATGGACTGAAAAATTGAAACAATAGCATAGCAATTTTATAACAAGGTTAACATTAGGGAAATAAAGGGAAATTAAATTGCTTGAATGATATGCCATCTCTTACCATGAGGTCTAAAAATGAGAAATAGAACAGAAGAAATACAGAGCTTGAAGGCACTTAGTATTAAGGATAGAAACAGGCAGAGATAATCTGATTTCAATAATAGAATTTTTTTTACAGCTAGGAAAAGCATTGCTAGCTACACCATACATTCTTTAGAATAAGATTATACATGGAAGCAGCTGGGACACACACACACACACACACACACACACACACACACACACACACACAGATTGAACTTTAGGATCCTGGCGAACATAGCAGGAAGAACATAGTTCATCTCATCCAAATCCCTTGCTTTAAAGAAGAGATAACTGAAATCTGGAGAGGGATATCACTAAGATCTACCACTGGTTAAGGGGATGATCCCATGTGGACTTCGTGTGATTGGACTCCTAGTTATGTGCTCCTTGTACTACACCATACTGTTGTTTTTAGTTCACTTTATTGTGACTCAAGCTGTTATATGATTCTACACGGATCATTAATATTAAAAATAATGTTTAACATTTGAAACAATAACAACAGCCACATCATCACTTGCTGAGCTTTGACGCCAGTCACTATGCTAAAATATTTATGTATGTTTTTAAATTTAATCTTTATAACAATTTTTATTTATATACCCCTATTTTATTGATGGGAAAACAAGGTAAAGTGGGAGGGCTAGTTTTGCAAGGTCACACAGCTAATAAGCAGTGGAACAAAAATTCAAACCTATTTCTTCCTAAATTAAAAACCTATACTCTTATCTCTTAACTTGTAGATAATATGTTTCTGACCATAGGCAATAAATGTGTGATTTTATGAATATATAAAGGATAGTGGGAAAATGCAGCAATAGAGATGTCTGTTGGGTAATAAAAAATTGAAGATTACCTTTGCAGCTAGAGAAGCTGAGTAACTCAAAAAGAGATTAAATTAAAGCTTTCCTGACCAATTTATTTTAAAAATATTATTTAATATTCCCATTATCCCAGATCAGGAAACATATCCAAGACAATAACTTCTAGAACTACACACACAAACAGAAAGCTTTTAATGACAGACTGGCTTCCCTTTACTCCACCTCCAGTGAATAAATAAATGAATGAATGGATGAATAAATAAAAGCAGCCTGATATCTTTTGATGTCAACTATCAGAGTTCGGGTCTCCCAGAATTGCTCGATCATAGTGATTGTTTATATAACTCTTGAAAAAGGAGAATAATTTAACTGTTCTGCATACTAATTTTTGGATATTGTTGATCTCTTAGGTTGATCCATTGTCAAGATAATAGAATCATCAATTCCATCCTGTCTGCCTGCCCATTATTCAGTTCTGATGTAATCATTATAAACACAGATTCCTTGCATGTCTACACGGTGCTTTGTATTTGTTGCTGATGTCTCTCTTGGGTTCCAGCCTAGATTAAACGGGCCCTTGAAGGCAGGTGCCCAGCAAGAGAGAGAACAGGTTCTGATTAAAACAGCACACAGTGTACTTGGTTACTTTTCCTGAGCCTTGTTATCCTTGTCTCTAAAACAGGAGCAATAATGTTTTCTGTGCCAAAATCACAGGGTATTTGAAAATTAAGTGAGAAAGTAACCTGCAAATCACAGTACAAATATTAGTTGTCTTTGCATCTGTTAAATGCTTGATTTTATAAATCACTTTTACAAGCAGTTTGCCATTTGATCTTCACAAGAACACTGTTAAGTTAGGAGCATGTGTTATTACCTGATCACTTTAGATGGAAAATTAAGATTAAAAGAGCTTTCAATACGTCTAAAACTTGCCCACCCAAGCACCCCTTACAGCAGAGAAGCAGGGACATCTGCAACTTAGAATTCTGAAGTAATGTCCAGACTGCCTCACTGAAAATCCAGAATTTCTGGTTCTGCTTCTTACTGCATCCTACACTTACCTGGATATAAAAAAAAAAAAAAAATCACAGGTTTAATGATCTTGATAAAGGTTTGATATAGAAGTTTTGAATTTAGAAGCCAAAGACTCAAGTAAACATATTCTAAAATAGGGATTTAATTTTTTTAAATCCTACTAGGATAGACTAGTGGGCTCTCTCCGTAGGTGCTACTATGGCAACTTTTTGACAAGCAGAACTGTCAGAGGTGAGTTACCTCCACTGGCAAATTTCTCATTCCAAAATTATTCCTGGTTTATTGACAGCATCACTTTGTTAGATGTTCAGCTTTATATGAGCCATTTAACTAGAAATTACTTAAGATTTCCTTTAATAATAAGATTCTTTATACATTTTTAAATATTTTATACTTAGCATTTCTAGGTGCTTGTATCAAGAAAGATGCCACAGTCCAGCTAAATTCTAAACTAAAATGCAAAATCAAAGATTTCTTAAAGGTAAAATATGATACATCAAAGAAATGTGGGAAGATTTTCAGAGTGACCTAGGGCACTAATCTCTATGGGTGCTAGAATTTCACTGCAGATGGGGTTAGAGGGGATGGTATGAAGAGCTTCCCTACTGTATATGGTTGGAAGGGATATTCTGATAAATAGCAAAGGCTGGCCAGGTGAGACTCTGTTGGGGAAACATTTATAATACAACAGATGGTCTCTAAACTGCTTTCTAGTGTTTACTTCAAGTTATTGGCAGACATTGTTTTGCTCAAAACTGGATTACTGTCTCTGATCTTGAGCTCAAACTATATAAATGAAAATTTGACAAAATTATAAGGAAAAACTTGTATATCTACTTTATAGTGAGATACTTTAGCTTCTGTTAAAAATTGATTGAATCTATGCACAAATAATCACTTGATTTAGTTCGAATGAATGGAACAGAAGGAATATAGGACGTTCAAAAAGATTTCCAATTACATGTCAAAATATTACACTTGATAAAACAGTGTATCAGTCAGAGTTCAACCAGAGAGAGAGCCAGTAGAAAATATATACTGAGAGATTGCGAGGAATTGGCTTAAGCAGTTATGATGGCTGGCTGGGCAATTGCAGAATTCATGGGGCAGGTCATGAGGAAAGACAGGCAGGAGCTCTCAAGCCGAAGTTGATGTTCATGGCAGGACAGAATTGGTGCATCAGGGAAGCCTCAGCCTTTTACCTGATTGAATCCAGGCCACTCAGGTTGTCTGGGACAGTATCTCTTACTCAAAATCAACTGAATATGGACTTCAGTGCCATCTACAAAATACCTTCACAGCAACACCTCCGTTAGTGTTTGATTGAATGAATGGGTGCTACAGCCTTGCTAAGTTGACACATAGCCCATCACAGATGGCATTTCACATCAATTGTTGGAGACAGTATTGACATAATTGTGTATCCATTTTTTAAGAAAAAATGAAGTTATATTTCTATATAATTCAAAAGAGTTTATTTGGATGGAATAGGACACTATTTTTGATAAGACCACTATGAATGTCATGAGCTGCAATGACTGGGTAACCATTTCTTCCCAGAGTTTTCCCTCTGTCAACCTTGTTGATAATGTTGAATGTTGTATTTTAACCTAATATTTGTTGGGAAAAACGGAGGAAGGGAGGACAAAGGGAGAAGGGAAGAAGCGGGCGCGGCAGGCCCACAAAGAGGTCAGCTACTCCTCCCCGTGGAGCCAGGTCTCCAAGATAGGGGTTGCCACAGAGGATAAGAAAATTAATAGGAAGTAGAGAGAATAAAAGAATACACAGAGACTAAGTTATAGTTCATAGTTTTATATAAAAAAATCAGAATAATCAAAGCAGGGGACTTAGGCGACTAGATCATTGTCTCTGTGCATGATCTAGCAATATGGTTAGATTCACACAGGTTTTTATAATCACAGGTCTCAATTACTAGTTGTAGGGGTTACATATTTGCATATCAGGGAATGCAGTTGCTAGGAGAACAGGATTACACAGTTAGTGGGCTAGGGTCAAAAGTCCTCTCAAGGGGCTACTAACAAGTCTTTATCTAGGTGAACAAACAGGTACAAAGTCTTTCAGGGGCTAGCTTCTAAGTTTTAAGAGGTAGTCATCAATTAACGGAAGTATAATAAAAGAGGTATAGTGACTCTATATTTCTTTGTTGTAGTTATTGTGGACTTAGACAGTCAGTCAGGAGTGAACAGGAAGCCTGAATTTCTGCAAACAGGTTGTTTATGACAGAGAGGCATGTCTCAGAGCAAAGTACACTCATTGTCTCCGGCTCCCATCTTGCGGACTAGATATTTACTGTACCTTCCCTTTGAAGGCTCAGAAAACCCACAGTGAGATAACCAGGGAGCCCCTTGGATTGCTTCCCTACCAGAGATTTGAGAGCTCTCCCATGATAACAGCCTCTGATAAGTGAACCATTGAGTTCACACATTCTTTCAGGGCAAAACCCTGCAAACTCCTGTTTCTGTCTTTAATATAGCAATATTGGGTGATATAATAATATAATGATCTTATGAGCCACATTTCATTAATTCTTCAATCATATTTCCCAACAAATATTTCCATAGTATTAGGCACTATTATACCTAGTCAGCTTTAGTAGATTTTTCAAAGGTTGTTTTGTGTATGTGCCTTCCATGTGCCAAGCACTGTTGAGGGCTCTACAAATATACAACTAAAGTACCAATAATAACAAAGACAGCAGCACCAATGACATTCTCAGTACATGTCTTCATGGAGCTTCCTGTCTATTTTATAAAATTAGAAGCTTCTTTAGAGGACAGTATTTTTTATTATAGATACCTTTGTGTGTGTGAATTTATCTAACAATCTTCTCTAATAGTACTATTTACTGAAAGCAGCTGCCCTTTGACAAGAACAATCTTTTTAAACCATTAGTTAAAGCATAGTTAAGTATTCCCCTTAGTGTTAAGTACTCATCTCCTATGCAAAAATCTATAAATATGTAACCTTGTACATGATATAGCATCATTTTCCCAATAATTTATTTCATTTATAAATTTTTCTTGACACTAAATATTTGGATATTTCAGATTAATGGAAAAAAACAGATTACAATTTTATCTTTATCTTGGTTGTTCAATCCCTTGAGATTTAAAGACTGTACCATTTAAGCTGAATTCCCATTGTCTCAAAAATGTCATATGGCTTTTTGACAAGTATCATTTGTTAAAAAAATAATTTGTCATGTTAATGAGCTACTTTGAGATTTAGGTAAGAGGAAAGTTATTTACATCAAAAATTTATACTTTATCAAACTACTAATCCCTGTGGCCTCCCCAATTTACCTGTGTTCTCTGTGCTCGTTAAAATAAGTCCTAATGTCATAACTGTGTACAATATTACATGTCCAAATTATCATAGATATTGATTTTGTTCATCTCTATTATGGCAGCTGAAACAAAACAACATATACTCAAAAGATGGTTTTAAGAGACAAAAACCCTAACATTTTCTGCAGAAGTGCACTGGCTTTTGATTCTTCTTTTTTGGCCTGAAGAAAACATAACCACTGACCTTGAATGAATGATGAAGACATAAATTTTTAGATTGACTATTCTTGATTTATAGGCAGGGTCCTTCTGAACAGTGAGGAAAAATGGTCCTTGCTATTTTTGATTATTTCTTCATCATTCATATTTTACATTCTGCATCTGCCCTGGAGCTATTTTCAGGGATACATTTTTATAAATAAAAAAAAATACATGATGATATATAAAAAATAATTTGATTTCTCATTGTGATATCCCTGCCCTTTTGGTCAAAATAATAATTACCGCAACAATCACAAACAATGTAAAGCATGTCAACTATTATTAAAATGTTGTTAATGCTTTTTGAAACCCAGCTAAAATACTTGTTTGGTAACTTTTATTTCCCCTGTGGAAAATTCTTTCATAGGACTGGAGAAAGGAAGTCAATACAGTTTCCAGGTGTCGGCCATGACCGTCAATGGCACTGGACCCCCTTCCAACTGGTACACAGCTGAGACCCCAGAGAATGACCTGGATGGTAAGATTTCTCCCTAGTCACTGTCACTCTGATTTCTATCTTCTTGTTACCTCAGCTTCAAAGGGCCCCTTAAAAACGTTGATTAACTCCAACTTTGGGGACATTTATTCTTCTTATGTCTCCAGATACAAAACAAAGGAAAACACAACAAATCCCACTAATGCATACATAGTTTTTAATGATGCCATATAAAATATAATATACCATGAATGGCATAGCAAAATTATGCATTAATTATGGTCCTTATATCAAGTTACTTTTTTTCAAGATAATCTGGAATGAGATGTTCTTCTATTTATGTTATTTTGAATAATCGACCTTAACCATTTTCCTCACAAGAATTACTACAATTTCTGATAGTAATCATTACTTCATATAGCTTCTTCTTCTCTTTTATGATGCTTCTGCAAAACATCAGGATGTATATTTTGACTTGCTTATGGTATCACCATTATTTTTTCTTGATGTAAAAGACAGCCTACTTTATTTGCTTAGTTGGTAGTTGCCTTGAGACATTCCTGGATGAGATATTAAGAATCATATGAAATTCAAATACCAATAAATGAAATATAAGCAAAACCTTGAAATTACTCTTGAAATTAAAAACATGAATTATTTTAAAAAATAAACTTTAAGAGAAATGGATAAAGGAAGTGACATAAAAAATTCTAAATGATAAAACAGAAACATGCGATATAGAATTAGAGTTACAAATAAAATAGGCAGAAATTCAGGAAAATGAGAGGTACTCAAAAGAAATAAGTTATGATTCGTACACTTAAAGCTAGGCAATCAAAACTGGGACCAAGAAAGGTGGATAAAAAGATAAACTTATGTGTATTGAAAATGCGATGATACGAGATGATTGCCTAAATAACTAACAACAAAATTCTCTTATTCCTTAACTGATAGACCTAAAATTATTCTGGTAAAAAGGGAGAGTAAGAATTCCTTATTCCTTCCTTTTCTTTTCCTTTCTTTCTCTCTCACTCTCTCTCTCTCTTTCCTTTCCCTCCTCATTTTTATTCTATTCTTAGTTCTCCTCCCATTACCCTTTCTCAAGTCTTTTATCCCTTCCTTTTTCTTGAACTTCTCTTCATTCTCCGTCTCCTTGGCCTTCCTCTTTCTTCTTCTCTTTCTAAGTAACTTGCTGTCATTCGTGATTTTACTGTAGTCACAGATTTGCATTTACCAAAATATTTATGGTAGCAGTAAAACAGTCCACAGATGATATTTCAGTAATAATAATTATTGCCATGTGACAGCATACTAATTCAAAGAATATTTATAGAAATATAAGTATCAGGCACTGTGCTTAGCTCTGTGGATACAATAATATATAATAAATAAGGCATGTTTTTTTTCTCATGGAGCTTAGAGTGTAGCAAAGAAAAAAATTTTAGGTGAAGTTTAGGAAATTGTCATTGTTATAGTTCAAACCTAGGTGGACATTTGAAAACTGTAGTTAAACATAAGACAGATAGATAAATAGATAAGGAGACCAACAGACATATGGAAGATTTGCTTTCAAACTGAGACTTGAGGATGAATAAGAACTAGCTGTGCAAGAAAGCACATTAGAGATTGAGGAGAAGGAATGGATGGTAAGGTAAACATAGGTTTGAAATCAAGACAATGACACTGTTCAGGGACTGAAAAAAGGCTCTCAAGGATAAAACACAGAGATGACATAGGATGAGGTTTATAAGATGGGCAGGCTCTAAATCTGGCAAGACCAAGTTAAAGATTTAAAACATTGTCTTAAGAATGCCATTAACACAATAACTTACTTTATCCTAAGAAAGTCATTAAAGAATTAAAAAAATAGTAACTTGATTAGAATTGCATTTTGTAGAGATTACTCTGGCTGAAGCATAAAAAATGTATTATTAATAGAAGTAGGTAAATACAGGCATTCCTGTTGGGACAACCCTAGAGGTAGCATTGAAGTTTACAGAAAACTAACTTGAGCCTTAGAGATATTATTGATATTATTTAACTCGTCGTAGGCTATATAATTGAAAAGTCAGGGAGCTACACAAAGTCACACTTCACAAAGTTCATACCCTTCACTAACAGGTTAGGAGATGTTCATGTATTTATTCAACATGCATTTCTTATCGAAGGTCTATATATGTCAGGCATTACCTTATGTACTAAGAATAAAGCAACAAATAAAGCCCCTACTCTCAAGGGGTATAAGTTTTATTGAGATGGTGGCAGATAGTGATATATTCTCGGAAGAAAACTGAAGCATGGGAGAGGGAATAGCAAGGATTGGGGAGTACTGTTTTATATAAGGGGTTGAAAAAGTCTCTCTGATTAGGTAAAATATGAGCCCAAACTTTAAGTAAATGAGGGGGCAGTCATGTGAATAGGTCAGACAAGAGCCTTCCAGGTAGAAGGAAAAGCAAGAACAGACATCCTGAAACTGGACCCCAATTGTTTGTTGACGTATGCATGGCAAGGAGGCCAGTGAAGTTGTCCCTAAAGTCATGAGGATATGATCTGTCTTATGTAATGAATAAAAGGTGGTTATGATAAGCTAAACACGTATTTAATTTTTTTCTATTTTACTTGAAAATAACTTTTAAAGTTGATGTAATTGTGCTTTATCCTTTCATCTATCCATATGGAGTGTATATTATTAGCCCTACTTTAAAGAAGAGTAACTTAGGCTAAGAAAATTTAGCTAAGTTGATCAAGTCAGCTAGCAGCTGTAGAGCAGGAACCACAGGCTACATTTTGGGGTCTGAGGTCTAGTGCAGGAGACCAGAGCAAAGCTTCCACTGACCCCACAGAACTGACTTGGTGACAATAAAGACAGTGATTCAAGGCTAACAAACTATTTTAAGAAGTAAGGTCATATCATTTACCCGCACCTAAAGGGCTATATCTCTTACTGGAAGGAGTGAAAATAAATGGAGCAGAGGTACTGAAGTTTTTATAAATATCCAGAATAAAAGGGACTCTCCACTTGACTTACATGCTCTTTTTCCTGACTATGAATGAGTCTCAATCTAAGTGGAACTAAAATATAAAATCACTGCTTCTTAGATGGCACAAAACTTCCATTTAATTCCATGCTTTGCATATCCGTGCGATCTAAATATAATCCAATTCATACATCTATTTTAATCAAGAATCCCTATGCCATGTTCTTGAGTAGAGTCTTAATAAATGCTTAATTGGATTTGTTTGAACTTTTCTATGCTCTTGGCTTAATAATGGCCCTCTTCTACGGGCAGCGCTCCTCCTTACTTTTTCCTTATTTGAATGTGGATGCAGTTATTGTGAAATGTAATTTAAGAACCTGCAGGGGGCTGAGTCGTGGGGAGTACAAACATGAAAAAGATGAGACCAGCTATTTGGAGGCATAGACAGTTAATGGCTGCACTAACTGGAAAAGACTTTGTGAAAACAAGCAGCACTTGAACTCGAAACTTTGGGGAAAGAAGATTATAGGGAAGGGGGTGCGTGACGGCGCAGAAGACATTCTTCAAAGAAATGTCCGTAAGAAAATGTATGTCTATCACCATTAGTTCAAAATGCATCCTCACTCATCCAAATATTACTCCTTTACCAGTCGATTATCATAACACATTTCCACACATTTCAAATATTGCCTCTGTCCTCATTTTTCCTTCTCTTCATTTGGATGATAATTGCTAGGACAATAGTCTTATCCTTTCCCATAAAATACACATTTGCAATCTGAATAAAGGTAAATAAAAAATTAATAGAAGAAAGCCAGTAGAGTTGCTACTTCTTGCACGTAATACTGTTATAGATTATGATTTCAGATTGTTCACTTTTAAACATGATGGAAACTTAACAGCCATTTCAGCGCATTTAACTACGTAAAAGTGTGGGACAGGTATGTTCCACTTGCTGTAAGAAATTAATAGTACCACAGGCCCTCTCAATTTATTGATCCTTGATCACTTTCCACTGAGACACTTCCTTACACTGATTTTGATTTCCTTTCCTTCCTTCTGGTTTTCTTCTTTCGATTGTACCACTTGAATATTAAAAAGCGTAACCCTTGATAAGAATTAACGTTTGAATGAATGGACAAGTTCAGTAGTGGTCACTAGTTGCTCCAAAAGAATACTCAGGGTGCTGGCTTGCTGTATTTAAAAATATGTATTTTAAAATATTCATCTCATTTTAACTTATTCATGTGAATCTTTAAATCATAAAATAAGATATAAATGACTTCCACCAAAACTTCCTTGGCTACTATTGGAAAGATATGAAACCTACATCCTGAGTAAAATTTCAAATAAAATTGCTTTGATTTCCCTTAAATTATGATGGAGAAAGCAATTGTTTTGAAAACCACATGAAATGGGAGGCATTCTTTGCTGTAGTTGAAGAAATCCACCTTGGAAGGCAACTGCAGCGTTACCCGTCCCCGGATGCATTGTGTGGCATAACTTCCCTCCTGCTTCAGAGTCCCCTGGTGAACCCCAAGAGAGTGATCTACTCATTATATGTAACTCTGGGCCCACAAGTCAGTTCAAAAAAGGCTGTGCTATTTGTAGATGGTTAAAAGCAACCCTCTGTCTCCTGTGACTTCTTGTAGGTCCTCTTGCCTTCTCAGCTTGGCTTAAGCAGTGTGAGGATAACAGTAACTTGGAGAAATACCCTAATTCTTTATGGAGTGCCCTTTTAATTAGGATGTTTTGTTGAAGTAATTTATAAAGCCAAAGCACACTGTTTGTTTAAGGTTCCTGGAAAGCACGCTGTTATTACTGACAGGTAGGAAGTTTTAAAATATGTATTTTGTGCCTCAGAATTTCAGCTTAAAAAAAAGACCCAAGATCATTAGAATTCCCCAAGGTTTTTATGTAATTGTCTTGCATAAGGAAATGAGAGAATTTGTGACGAAGTTCAACAAGGTATCCTCTGGGATCTGTTTGTGCTTGTGCTACTAATTTTTTTTAAATTTTGACGTTAACAGGTGGAAATTGTGATACACAATCAATAATGATGTGATTTAAAATTAAACCTCTGCACTAAAGTGGAGGAGGTTAGCTAGCAAAAATCAGCAATGCAGAGACTTCTGAAAATGCAAGAGTAATGCAGCAAAAAAATGTGAACCTAGGAGCTGGCTCTAATTTCCTGCCCCCAGGAAATAGGTAATGAGCCCTATCAGCCTGATCAGGTAGTGGTTAGGTGGGTTCACTGCAAATTCATATCATTTGAGAAGTATGGAAGGAGTTAGGTCTACACTAGTGAGGAAAAGAATGTGTTCTTTTGGCAATTTAACCTGGTGTTAGTATGGGATTTGGTGTACACAGAGGAGTGGAGGTGGCTGTCGTGAAACAGACTTTCCAAAGGAGCCACTTATGATATTCTGTGTTGCTAACTGACAGGCTTGGGGAATCAGACAAGCCAGTGGAACAGCAGCTATTTCATCACAAAATAAAAAAAAAAAAAAAAAAAAACAGCCCCTTAATATCATTTAAGTGGACTTCCTTTTACACATAAAGAGTATAGCAGACAAAGCCAAAATTAATTTTGAAAACAGTATAAATTCTGCTTCAGTTCTTGAGCAAGAAAGAGGCTGTTCAGAATCTCAGAGTTCCAGCGTATGAAGGATGGGAAAGATTGTTTAGGCGCGGGTAGATGTTCAAAGGAGTTTCAAGCCCTTCCATGGCTATGGCAAACTTTGATGTGCTCATGTAATGCCTGATACCCCTGTGATTTGCTTGGCTTTTTCTCAGTGTAACGTAAGGAATACAGTGGATTCTGGAGTCTTAACGACTAGATTTGAATCCAGCTCCACTCACTGTATAATCTTGAGCAAGTAATTTAACTTCCCCAAGCCTGGAGTTTTCTCATCTGTAAAGAAAACACAACGGTATCCATCTCAGTGGATCTTTGAAAGAATTAACTAGGATAATAGCAGTAAAATGTTCAACGGTGTGCTGTTGTTTCTGGTTTTGATAAATTAGATTTCAGACTTTGACTACATTTCTTTTGAACGGTAATATGAAATACTCACACCATTGGTCTTATGAAGCTTCTCCTCATCCATGACAAAGCTTGGTTGTCTGCATTAAGGGAATAGATGTATTCACTTCTGTTACAAAAGGAAGGCATATCTTCAGCGCACCTTAAAAGCCCGTATCTAATTAAGGCATAATTTAAAAGAGTGTCATATCATTATATCAATAGATGCAAGAAGATATTTTGTAAAAATGAGATAGTCATTACCAGTTTTTTAAAAAGCTCATGTTATTTGCTTAAGCCCATTATTCAAAGTGAAGTGACACAAGACCCAAAGAATGGGCCCCACTTGTACTCGCCATCAAACTGGTATTGACTGATTAACACTATGGTGCTCAAATGGTGGGAGTGATCACTAGGGAATTGGGGGGTGGGGGGTAATAAAAAAAAAAAAGCTCAAGTTAATGTAGAACTATAA
>CAUYRT010023486.1:0-12643 GCA_963574885.1 Lepilemur ruficaudatus
TTCCACCATCTTGCTGATGTTATCTGTATACCAATGTTTTTAGTAAGAAAGAGCTACGCAGATCAATAAGATAAGCACTATTTCACATATGCCTATTGAGCACTAAAAATTAAAATATGCTATATTTTAAGACTTGGTAAAAAGAAAAGAATGTAAATAGTTTCTTAAGAATTTTTTATATTAAGTACACGTCAAGATGAAATTTTCGGTCTGTTGAGTTAAAATATATTCTGAAAATAAATTTCACATGTTTCTTTTTACTTTTTTAATGTGATTACATATGTGACTTGCATATGAGATTTGTATTATATTTATATTGAACAGAGTTTATCTAGTATTAATATATATTTGGGTGCTGATGGGCCTAACTCAGCTGGGAGGGATAGAGATAGAGTTAGAGATAGAAAGAGATAGAGAAAAATTGAGATAAGAAAGGAAGAGGAGAACAATGCTTTAAAAATCTCAAGATAAAGAAGAGATGAGATTGTAAACTAGGTTAATTGAGTTCAGCCTTTGAGAAAAGGCAGCGAATGTGTAAATAGTCAGGAAGGATTCTTGAATTTTTCAGGAAAAGTTGAAAGTTGATCTATGCTTTCTGTGTGTAATATCAATATATATGCCAGAGATTCAATGAGTTGTTTTTTCTTTGCTTTGGTTCCACGGTGGCAAGCCGTAGTGGACATATCTTAGGGTCCTTCATGTTCACCATGTCCTGGTGTTCACACCTTTTATAATCACTTCCATTGAGTGTGGATTGGATCTGTAAATTGCTTCTAGCTAATAGAATATGACAAAAGTAGTGAAGATTTTCAAATGTAATTAAATTCCACAATCAGCTCTATTTAAGTTAATCAAAATTTTGGGTTGGACTAATTTATCAGGTGAAAGTTTTTAAAAGAGGGATTAGGAATCTCCCTTAGGTGAAACATTGCCCTTGATGCCTTGACCGAGTTAGCAGTCTTGCCAAGGAAGCCCATAAGCCAAAGAACTGAAAGTGGCCTCTAATAACTTTAAGCAGCTTCTAAAATTCAGGGCGGCCTGCAGTCAAGGGCCAGCTGAAAGCCCTCAGTCTTACATTCACAAGGAAATGACTCCTGCCCACAACCTGAATGATCTTGGTAGTGTCTTCCTTAGTTGAACCTCCAGATGTGAATGTTGTCTGGCTGACAGCCTGATTGCAGCTTTTGAGACCCTGAGCAGAAGAACCAGTTCCGCCATGTCCAGACAGACTCTTGACCAGAGGAACTGTGTGATAATAAATACAGGTTTACTGCCAATTTTGTGGTTATCTGTAATGCAGCAATAGAAAACTATACACAGTATTTTCAGTCTTAACAATTTGGGTTGGGCATTTCAGAGTTGCGGAAGCCTAAAGACCTGAGTTCTAATCTGAAGTATGGTATTTAAATCTATCTTAATCTACTCACTTTTTAGTTAAAGATAGGTTTCCTCTTCTTAAAAGTAAATCAAAACACTTTGATTTGAATTAAATTTTTATGATTATTTCCAACTCCAAAATTCTTTTATTGTTCAATTATTTAATATTTAAAGAACAGTTTTGAATGCTCATTTTCTACAGTTTTGGGAGCCACATCAAAACTTGGCACTTATCACTTATCACTTTTCTGCAAATTTACACCAGCCAAAGACATTGACAATAGATCTATAATGTATAAGATAGTGATCCCTAAGAAAGTATGAAAGTCTCATAAAAATCCATTATTCAATTGTATTTGAAAGTTTACCAGTAATGACTTCTAAAGATCTTTTTGAAGAGCAGAATGTACTGATATTTTATAGTTATCTTAGATTCTTAAATTATTTAAAAAATATTTGAGTTTTCTTTAAAGAAAATAATACCTAGCTATAATAATGAAATCCTGATAATAGGCATATGACAAGTACATTTGACACAAGATTGAACTATTTTGCGCCCTTCTAAAATTGCCCAGCAAAAACATATTAATATGGTAGAGAAAACTGCTTCTCAGTCCTAGAAGTCAAGTCTTATCATTAAGAGGGGAAGTTACTTTCTTCCCTTATTAAATTTATGTAAAACTTCAGGAGAACTTCAATTTTAACAGCAAAATTAATAGACAGATTTTAGAGTAAAACGTGCACACACTACATAAAAGTGACTAAAGCAGATTTTGAAAATGTGTGGTGATAAAAAAAGAAAAGTCTCAAGAGGGTATTTATCTCCTAGAGTGGTGTAGAGACCTGCATTTATTCGTGTCAGAGTTAATGTTTCTAATGATAATCCAGAAAAATAAGTAAAACATGCCACTAACCGTATTTTCACATGAAATTAGATTGAAAGAATGTGTGAAAGGAAGAGAGAAAATAGTGTAAAACAAAGAGTTTATGTCAAGATCACAAGAAGCCCCTCTAGCTGTTGACAGTGTAAAGCTTCAATCTGAGAGTTCTTTGCACAAATCAAAGTGGAGATGATCAGTGATGATGTCTTCATCAGAAATCTTTATGGAAGGCATGTGGAAGGCAATATTAGAATGTGTCAAAAAATGATTCATTCATTACACAAAAAGTTACCAACACAAAAATGTTCAGGAAGAAATAGAAAAGAAGCGTATCAGTATTCTTTAACTTGAAAATAAACTGTGAAATTTGAGACGTTAGGTTTGCAAACAGGAAATGGCCCAAAGTGTAAATCTGTTTGAGTGGGAAATGGAACCATGAGGCCTGAGTCATTCACAACATCATTCTTTATGCCATATGTTATGTATAAACTAAAACAACATCATGTTTATATTATGAATAAAAAACATTTTCAATAAGCGTATAGCACATTTGGGATATAGTAGTGTCTTTTTAGAAATAGTGCCTTTCTTGTGTTTGTTCCTATACTTGAAAGCTTATATTGTACTTTTTCTTGCAAATTAATATTTGTAATACATATTTTTCATAGTTACTTATAAAATACACCTATACAACAGGTTCCTACCTCTTTCTAACAACACTTCTTCATCCATGCCACTTTGTATCCTACTGTGAAACAGTAGCTTTTTGACAAATATACACTTCATATGTGAATGATTAAACAGACAACAGTGTGAGATGTTTGAAAGCCTCCGAGATTCGAGATTCGGAAAGAAAGATATTTACAATGGTTCAAGCTCCACGCTTTCATAGCTATGCTTCTTGGGTTAACTGCTAAATTGTTTTGAATTTCAGTTTCCACAACTGAAAAATGGAAACATTGACACATGAGACAGTGTTGGGGTGAGCCTTGAATAAGATAATGCTTTTGCAAAAGTGTTTAATGCATATAAATGGTACATAAAATGTAACGGCAACTTTATTTCATTCAATCCAGGCAAAAATAAATAAAGTAGGAGCAACTCATCAATGACTGGGCTGACAATTACCCTTTCTCTACCCAAAATAATCACATTTTTCATAACCTACTTCCATCTGTCTTTTATTGCCTGTCTAAGTGGGTTGATTATTTGCTCACCTAGTTTCCTTCTCTTGCTCCAGGCATCTAAAATTTATGAAAAAATATGAGTCAAAAAGGTGGTTATTGAACATTCTCCCCTGAGCAAAGTTTTGTAAGCTAAAAATTTGAAAATTGAAAGCAAATTAAAATAATAATGATTAAAGCATAAAACCTCCAAAGACTCATCACACTCTTTCTCTCAGACTTATTATAGAACTATACCATCTAAACTTTCCTGTTTTGCAACTATTATCACCAGAAAAACCCTTTTTGGGGGGATTCAAAATATAGGAAATTTAAAGCCAGTTTTATGAAATTTTTAAGAGATAATTACAATTGGCAAGAGGAAATAGGAAAAAGAGGAGGGAGAGATAAATATTCTAGTTCTGTTCTTCTACCCTTCAGGATTTAAACCACTTTAAAATGAAGTAATAAAATTTGACTGCACTGATTTCTACACAGGGATTAAACCAGACTAATTCCAAGATATCCATGCATTTGAATCCTTTGCAGAGGATTCATTAATCTTATATCTCATTCATCTTTTTTTCTTACAATAGTAGCTCCCAATTAGTATCTATTGACTGATTCACTGAATGAAAACATTGCCGCTTTTGAGACAAACAATCCTCGGTGGGGTAGAAGCACCACTGATTTAATAACTATATGATATTGTGTAATTACTAATATTCTTAAGCAGCTGTTTGTCCATTTACAGCATGAAAGTATTACTAGCCATCAGCTCTAGACACACACTGAGTCACTTAGACATGTAGGGTCTGACATGGGGTATTACAAAGCTTATTATAGCTATCTCTACTTAACTACATAGGCTGACCAAATAAACCTATAAAATCTAACCTCCTAAAGCAATGATTTATTTATTAGGAAGAAGTAGACCAGGAACAAAAACATCGTCTATGATTTTTTAATATCTCCTAATTTTCGCTGTAAGGCAAGCTCATACTCTGAGTATCTTCCCTTGTGAGCTATTCATCTGGGGACAAGTTCAATGTTTTGGACTTTGAGACTACTTGTTCTAATGCCTGTTTGTCAGAAGCTAAGGAGTTACATTGGATTTCACACTAGCACCCAACCAATAAGCCATTCAACACAATGCTGAGACTTCTCAAAGTATTGCTATCATTATAGTTGCCAATGTTTAGAATTAGTATTAATAACACTATAGTATGGAGAATAGGTATTTCTTCAAAAAATATTTATGATCTCAATTGATCAATTATTTGCAATGGCTAATTTAAATTTCCTGATCTAAAAGAATTAATTAAAATAACTATATCTTAGAAACTTTAAGAATGATTAATGAATACACTTTAAATAATGTGCACAGTGCACTACAGTCCTTTGTATTATTATGGTTATTACCAATGAGTAAAAAGACCATGATAATGTTTTCCACATTGTGACATTCCATATGGAAAGTCACAAGAGGATAGCTCAGAACTGGAACTTCTGATACAGTCATCCAAACATTTTTTTGTCAAGCACTGTCTGAGTCCTTTAAATACTGCTTGTTTGGGGGATTCTTTATCCATTCCTACTCTATGCCTATGAAACAAACCAAGTCCAAGAGGACTTGAATTGATGGATTCTTCACTTCAATTTCCACACCTTCTAAAAAGAAAAAAAAAAAGAAAGAAAGAAAGAAAGAAAGAAAACTACATGCCAATACCCCTTATGAATATAGATGCCAAAATCCTCAATAAAATACTACAAAACTGAATTCAACAGCACATCAAAAAAATAACCTACCATGACCAAGTGGGCTTCATCCAAGGGATGCAAGGATGGTTCAACATATGTAAATTAATAAATGTGATTCACCACATGAACAGAAGAAAAACAATGATAATATGATCACCTCAATAGATACAGAAAAAGCATTCAACAAAATTCAGCACCCTTGCATGATAAAAAACCATCAACAAACCAGGCATAGAAGGACCATATCTCAAAATTATAAAAGATATATATGAGAAACCCAAAGCCAGCATCTAAGCACAGCTAAAGAAATAATCAACAGAGCAAACAAACTACAGAATAGGAGAAAATATTTGCAAGCTATACACCCAATAAAGGGCTAATATCCAAAATCTACGAAGAACTGAAGCACATCAGCAAGAATGCTGAATGGGAAAAATTGAAAACATTCTGCCTAAGAATGGGAACAATACAAGGATGTCCACTGTCACCACTTC
The DNA here is from genome assembly GCA_963574885.1 of Lepilemur ruficaudatus. Lineage (NCBI taxonomy): Eukaryota > Metazoa > Chordata > Mammalia > Primates > Lepilemuridae > Lepilemur > Lepilemur ruficaudatus. Next base: position 5,677 of record CAUYRT010023486.1, read on the forward strand.
TATTCAACATAGTGCTGGAGGTCCTAGCCTGATTGCTCAATAAAGCATATCCAAATGGAAAAAGAGGAGGGCAAACTATTGCTTTTCACTGGCAGTGTGATCTTGTATCTAGAAAACCCCAAAGTCTAAACCAAGATGCTCCTGGTGTTGATAAATAAATTCAGTAAAGTCTCAGGTTACAAAATCAATGTACATAAATCAGGTGCAATAACAGTAAAACTGAATGTCAAATCAAAGATTCCATACTATTCACAATAGCTATAAAAAATAAAATACCAAAGGAATATATTTAAGCAAGAATATGAAAGATCCCTACAAGGAAAACTATGAAACACTGAGAAAAGAAATCACAGATGACACAAACAAATGGAAAAACATATCTTGCTCATGGATCGGTAGAATCAACATTGTTAAAATGTCCAAACTGCCCAAAGTTATTTACAGATTCAATGCAATCCCCATCAAAATACCAACACCATGTTTCACAGATTTAGAGCTATGCTTAATTTGGAACCAGAAAAAGAGCCCAAATATCCAAAGCAAACCTAAGCAAAAAGGGCAAATTTGGAGGCATCATGTTACCAAACATTATAGTAATCAAAATAGCATGATATTGGTACAAAAATAGAGACATAGACCAGTGGAACATAATAGAGAACCCAGCTATAAAATCATCTACCTACAGGCAACTGATCTTTTACAAAGCAAACAGCAATACAAACTGGACGAATGAAGCTCTCTTCAGTAAATAGTCCTGGGAAAAGCCACATGCAGAAGAATGAAATAGGAAACTATTTCTCACCACTCACAAAAATTAACTCAAGATGGATAAAAGAATTAAATGTAGGGCATGAAACCATAAGAATTCTAGAAGATAATGTTGGAAAAACTCCTCAGATATCTACTTGGCCAAAGAATTTATGACTAAGACATCAATGGCAATCACAGCAACAACAAAAATAAATAAATGGGATTTGATTAAACTTAAAAGCATTTGCACAGCTAAGAAAATAATCAACAGAGCAAATAGACAAACTACAGATTAGGAGAAAATATTTGCAAGCTATACACACAATAAAGGACTAATATCCAAAATCTACAAAGAACTCAAGCACATCAGCAAGAAAAAAATATAGACATCGTAATTAAAAAGTGGACAAAAGATATGAACAGAAACTTCCAAAAGAAGATAGACAAATGGCCAATAATCATATGAAAAAATGATCAACATCACTAATCATCAGGAAAATGAAAATTAAAACTACAATGAAATATCACCTTAACTCTGTTAGATTGGCTTTTATTAAAAAGTCTAAAAACAACAGATGTCGGTGTGAATGCAGAGAAAAATGAACATTTATATACTCTTGGTAGGACTACAAATTAGTGCAACCTCTCTGGAAAACAGTGTGAGGATTCCTCAAAAAATAAATGTAGAACAACCATTCAATCCAGCAATCCCACCTCTGAGTATCTACCCAAAGGAAAAGAAGGCATTTTATTAAAAATACAACTGTACTCAAATGTTTACTGCAACACAATTCACCATTGCAAAGATGTGGAATCAACCCAAGTGCCCATCAATTCATGAAAGAATTAACAAAATGTGGTAGATGTATACCATGGAGTACAAAGGATGTACTCCAGCTATAAAAAGGATGAATTAATGCCTTTTGCAACCATTTGGATGGAACTAGAGACCATTATCCTAAGTGAAGTATCACAAGAATGGAGAAACAAATACCACATGTATTTGATATTAAACTGGAACTAACCAATAAGCACACATGCACCTCTGAGCAGTTAGTAAAACTTATTGGAAATCAAGCAGGGTGGAGAGGAAGGTGGGGAGGGGGAAAAAGCCTACCTAATAGGTACAATGAATATTATTTGTGTGATGGGCACACTTATAGCCCCGACTCAAGCATTACAAAAGTGGTCCATGTAATCATCAACATTTATACCCCCTAATAATTTAAAAAAAAAAAAAAACTCAAGTGATTCACATGTTTAGGAAGTGTGTTTTGGTAAAATTTTTGTGATCTGCCTCTACTGATTCCTTTTAACACTGTATTTATCTTTATAGTTTTCCTTACAGCTTCTATTTGATCTCTGCTGATAATGGCAGCCTTTAACAATTTTAGAGTATGTATTAAGTCAAACTTGTATTTTTGCTGATAATTGAGTTTGAATAATTTGCTCGTTTATTATTAATATACATACACATGCAGGCATTAGAATGAATAGGTCAAAATACTAAATTATAAAAAACATATATTATCTCCAGTTATTTTTAAATCAAAAAACGAATCTTAACAATATACAAATTTATTTCAATAAATGTTTAAGGCACTTTAATAAGCAAATTTATTATGTGATACAATGCAAGTTTTGCATACTGTTAAAAAGATGAGTTAAGCACAAAAGGTTGACTAAATGTTTTTGCTTTCTTGATGAGATCCTATGTTCTTATGAGAATCTGTTAAATAGTTATTTTTACATGAGTTGTACAGAAAACTCACCTAAAGTGAGAATAAAATTTTAAAAATGTAGTTAACATGTAAAATATTTATATTAATAATACCAATGATAGAACTTTAGTAATGTAAGATAAGAAACATTTTATAAGTAATGCAACTTATTGAGCACTGGCACCTTGACTTGTAATTATTCTCCTAAGGTGACCCAATTGGACCCAACTTAATTAAGATCTGCACCCTCATAAAATAGTTATTACCTTGATTACTATGCAGGAATGTCAGTAAGCATACTCCCACATGTTACTTATAAAGGAATAATGATCAGGATATATTTATTCTAAGGCTATATAGAAGCATAAAGCTGGAAGACATTTTAAGGTCATTGTGTCCATCTTCTTTTCTAAGTTACTGCAATTATAATATAGTAAATGACAGAAATAGAAACTCTCTCTATAAAAAAATAGAGCATGATTTTTTATCATTAAGAAATGTGAAAACAACACTACAAAAAAATAAGAGCAACTAAAAATATTTTTATGGTATATGTATTACACTTTGACTTTTTATCCTATTCTTCTTAAAAAGATGTTTTGGTAATCTTTAATACTTCTCAATTTTTAATACCCTGACATCTTTCCTATACTAGAAGTACTAAAGTTATTATGTATTAAAAGTTAATAAACTTTCTCTGAATCAAAGCTCATTACTATTTCATCAACATGTGTCTGCTACTACTTAAGGATAACAATTCCCAATAATTTTGTAAAAATAGACAGGAATATTTAAAATATTAACTCTGATCTTATTACTTATTAGACTGATCATTGTGATTTCAGTCATAATAATAAAACACTCTACATCATATAAATTTTGGGTCAATTCAGTAATTATTCAGAATTTCAGAGTCTGTACCTTTATTGGAAAAAAAATGCAATTTTGGTACACCAAAATTTATCTTTTCCACTCTCGTCTTTATATATTGAACCCTAAATTGAATGTAAAAAAAATCTTCTTTTGATATGATTGGAAAGGTAAAATGTGTAGAGTTTAGATTAAAGATGATTTATATATTGACCTAAAGATTTTTTTTTTTTTTTCTGTTTTGTCTTTGCCTGGCTTTGGTAGCAGGGTAATTTTAGCCTCATAAAATGAGTTTGGAAGTTTGCCTTCCTCTTCAATTTTTTGGAATAGTTTAAGAAAGTTTAATATTAATTCTTCTTTAAATATTTGGTAGAATTAACCAGTGTGAATTCTTCGCTGGGAGGCTTTTTATTATTGATTCAATCTCTACACTCGTTATAGGTCTGTTGTGCCTTTCTGTTTCTTCATTATTCAGGTTTGGTAAGTTATATCCTTCTAGGAATTTATATTTCTTCTGGGTTATCTAATTTGTAGTGTGTAATTGTTCATAGTAGTCTCTTATGATCCATTTTATTTCTATGGCATCATTTGTAATGCTTCTTCATTTCTTATTTTTTTTTAGTATTACCTCTTTGTTTTTCCTTAGTAATTCTAGCTAAAGGTTTGTCAATTCATCTGTCTTTTCAAAAAATTAATTCTTAGTTTTGTTGATTTTTTCCTAGTGTTTTTCAGCTGTTTATTTCATTACATCTACTCCAATCTTTATTATTCCTTTCATTCTGGGAATGTTAGGTTTAGTCTGTTCTTTATCTAGTTCCTAGAGATGTGAAGTTAGGTTGTTCATTTAAGATTTTTATTATTTTTATCAGCTATCCATTTATCATTATAGATTTCCTTCTTAGAACTGCCTTTGCAGCATCCATAAGTTTTGGTATGTTGCATTTTCATTTTCACTTGTCTCAGGTATTTTCTACTTTTCCATTGATTTATCTATCATTTATTTGTTGCCCCAATAGTGTTTTATTTAATGTACATATATTTTTGAATTTTCTGGTTTTCCTTCTGCTATTATTGATTTCTGATTTCAATCCATGTTGGTCTGAAAGTTACTTGGCATGACTTTAATCTTCTTAAATTTATTAATACTTGTTTTGTGATCTCATTTATGAACTATCCTGGTGAATGATTATGTAGACTTGAAAAGTATGTGTGTTCTTCTGTGTCAAGTAGAATGATCTGTATATCTGTTAGGTCCATTTGGCCTATAGTGTTGCTTAAATCCTCTGTTTCTTTATTGATTTTCTGTCTGGAAATTTTATTCTTTTTGAAAGGGGGTTATTGAAGTATTTTACTAACATTGCCGTGTATTTCTCTCTTCAGATCTGTCAATGTATGCTTTATATATTTAGGTGCTTTGATCTTAGGTATATATTTTTGTAACTGTTATATCTTCCTGAAAAATTAACCCTATGATAATTACATAATGTTTTTCTTTGTCTCTTGTATAGTTTAACTTTAAGTCAATTTCACTTGATATAAGGATAGCCATCCATGCTTTCTTTTGGTTACTATTTGCATGGGCTATCTTTTTCCATCCCTTCACTTTCAGCCTATGTATGTTTTTGAATCTTCAGTGAGTTTCTTGAAGACAGTCGATAGTAGGATTGTGTTTTTTATCCATTCAGCCACACTGTGTCTTTTGATTGGGGAGTTTAATCCACTCAAATTTGAAGTATTATTGATAGGCAAGAATTTACTGTTGCCATTTTTAAATTCTTTTCTCTTATTCTTGAAAATGTTTTATCAACTTTTTCCTCTCTTGAAGTCTTCTTTTGTGTTTTGCTGATTTCTCATATTGATATGCTTTGATTAATTTGTCTTTTTCTTTTGCATAACTTGTATAGGTATTTTCTTTGTGGTTACCATGGAGCTTACATAAAATATCTTATAGTTATAACAATTTAATTCAAGCTCTTAATAACTCAAGTTGAATACATGCAAAAAAATCCTGATGAATATCGATACAAAAATTCTCAAAAATTAGGCAGGTGCAGTGGCGCATACTTGTAGTCCCAGCTATTCGAGAGGCTTAGGCAAGAGGATCACTTGAACCCAAAAATTTGAGACTGCAGTGAGCTATCATGATGCTACTGCACTCCAACCCAGATAGTAGAGTAAAATTTTGTCTCAAAAATAAAAAAAAATTAAACTAAATAAATAGATTTAAAAACCAACAAAGTCCTCAAAAAAAATTCTAACAAGTCAAATTTTACAGCCCATTAAAAGAGTCAGACACAGTGGGATTTATGTCTGGGATAAAAAGTTGGCTTGACATATGAAAATCAGTTAATGTGATAAACTGTATTGGCAAAATAAAGAATAAAATCAAAGCATCATCTCAATACATGCAGCAAATGAGTTTGACAAGATGCAATACGTTTTTATGATTAAAACCTCTCAAAAAACTATGAATGTAAATAATGCATAAAAATATAACAATGGCAATATATGAAAATCTCACACATAATGTCATATTCAATAAAGAAAAACTGAAAGCTTTTCCTTTAAGACCAGAAACAAACCAAAAATGCCTATTCTTACTATTTTTATTCAATGTATTACTGAAAATCCTAGCAAGAGCAAATAGGCAAGAAAAAGAAGTAAAAGCCATCCAAATCATAAATAAAGAAGTAAAATTTACCCTGTCTATAGAAAATATGTTCTCATATACAGCAAGCCCTAAAGATTACACTAAGAAAAAAATATATAGAAGAAACTCATACAATTTAGTAGCAAAAACAAACAAATAACCTGATTAAAATGGATGAAGGAACTGAATAGAAATTTCTCAAAAGAAGACATACAGATGGTCAAATCATGTATGAAAAGATGTTCAACATTACTAATCATCACAGAAATATCACAATGAAATATTACCTCACACTTTTCAAGATGACTATTATCGACAAAAAAAAAGACAAGTATTGGCAAGTATCTAGAGAATTTGGAACCCTTGCACACTGTTGGTGGGAGTGCAACATGGTGCAGCTGCTATGGGAAACAGCCTGGGGATTCCTCCAAAAATTAAAAATATAGCTACCATTTGCAATATGCTACCATAAGAATCCTGCTTCTAATAACCCCACTTCTGAGTATTTATCCCCCAAAATTGAAATCAGGATCTCGAAAAGAACTGCAGAATAGGACAAATTATTTGCAAATTATGAATCTGACAAGTGCTTAACATCCAGAATACATACGGAACTCAAAGCAACTCAATTAAAAAAAAAAATCCAATTAAAAAATGGGCAAAAGACCTGAATAGATATTTTCCAAAAGAAGACATACAGACGGCCAACAAGTATATTAAAAATGTTCAACATCACTAACCATCAAGAAAATGCACATTAAATCCACAATAAGCTATCACCTCACTCCAGTTAGAATAGCTATTTTCAAAAAAGACAACGATAAGTGTTGAAAGCGTATGGAGAAAAGAGGACCCTGGTATACTGTTGATGGGAATGGAAATTAGTACAGCCATTATGTAAAGTGGTATGGAGGTTCCTCAAAAATCTAAAACTAGAGCTACCATATGATTCAGTTTTCCACTACTGGGTATATAA
>CAUYRT010023487.1:0-22367 GCA_963574885.1 Lepilemur ruficaudatus
AGCCTGAGCAAGAGCGAGACCCCGTCTCTACTAATAATAGAAAGAAATTAATTGGCCAACTAAATATATATAGAAAAAAATTAGCCAGGCATGGTGGCGCATGCCTGTAGTCCCAGCTACCTGGAAGGCTGAGGCAGGAGGATTGCTTGAGCCCAGGAGTTTGAGGTTGCTGTGAGCTAGGCTAATGCCACGGCACTCTAGCCAGGGCAACAAAGTGAGACTCTGTCTCAAAAAAAAAATTTTTTTTTTCTTGAAAATGTTTGGGCTTTTAACCAAGATGTCGATGGTCTTTATAAGTTATCGTAGAGTTCATTTCTTACTACCATTTACCCTGTGTATTAAATCAGGTTTCTTTAGCCATTTCATTCAATATAAGCTGAATAAATAATGTAGGATAACTACAAAGAGTCCCCTAAAATACAGGGCATTGGTGTTTATCCACAGACGAGACTTTCTCTGTGCTATTCAACTAGACCCTACCCAACTGGAGCCAGATGAGGTCGTGGGTAATTTCCCATTAAAATTGTCACTATTACTCATTTAGCACCAGTATTAGGGTTCCTAATTTGTGTTTTTATTAGTTAAACAGGATATGTATCAATATGAGTACATTTTAGAAAAATCTCTGAAAATTCTGTGAACCAGTAAGAATACTTGAAACTGGAATTCTATTTAAAGGTAATAAATAACTTTAAAGCTAGCCGTCATGTTGACTCCGGAGAGACTCCCACCAGTCCATCATTACAGGCATTCTGCCTGCACCGCAGAGCTTGACAGAATCACCCCGCACGTCTCTCTGCGCAGGGCATGCAGGGAACCCACGTGGAAAACACGTCTCTTCTGAATATAACCCTGTGGTGTTCATCTTCACTCAGGGTCTGTGTTAGGAACTGCTTGATTTAAAATTCACTTGGCATGTTAGCATTTTATTCTTTCATATCAACCTAAACACGGAATGGTCTGAATTGTGCATTTATATAAAGAAAAGTAAGAAAATATTAGTCCTGTCTAGATATACAATAGTAATCTCAAATTATTCTACTATTGAAGTGACCTGGTGTGAGCCTTACGCTGCCTTTCCGTAGACAATGGCAAATCGTCTGTAATTCTCTTGCAAACTGAACTTTGTTGAATCCAGGAAACTGTATTTAGTATAGTTAATAGCGGCTTATTTAAAGCATCATAAATTTTCAGAAATTGGTATATTACCAAGTGATTAGAATTTAGCTGTGTCTTTGCTATTTCACAATGTAATCTGGAAACTAAAATTAATGGTGTGGTCTCATGTCACATGTCCCAGAATTTGGACATCAGGGGATGCCAGACTCATCCAGAATAGCAAAACCAACAGGCCCCTCATCTCTCCCCTCCCCCCAGCCCACCCATGGTGTGCAGAAGAAATATTATCTAGTGATAACTGAAAATGCCATGTTCATTCTTAAGGAGCTTTTCCATTTTTCCTATGACCATGCATTTTCTCTTCATAAATGTTCTTTCTCCTGAACTGGGGAACTGCGTCACTGTCACCCTCGTGGAGCAAGACTCCAGAGACCCTACCTGTCCCCAGGCCACAGCTGGGCTGGACTCCATCAGCTGGGGAGGCGAGGTTTCTACCCCAGAATTCCTCCCTTGGACCCGTGGAGTCCTGGGATGGTCTTGCAGAGGCCGTGGACACCTGTGTGGCAGCATGCACAACTTGGGGTGTGTGCCAGGACAGCATAAAGGTCTTAGTAGATTCAAGAGTCCTGTGACCCATAAAAGGATGAGTTTCCCTTCTTCAAGGTTTAGCTCTTGCTGAAAAGACTCAGTCAGTTTCTAAAGGAGATGTCCCCAAAACCAAGCCTAAACTGGAGGCCTTTGGGGCTGGGTGGTAGGGAATAGATCCCATGCATAGCCGGAGCCTGTGGGGTGGTGGGCTCTCAGAGGGTCCGCAGTGCCACATGTCAGTGCACAGAAGGCACCCGCCACCGTTCCTACCCCTCACATAGCTCAGCATGTTAATCCCAAACGTCACCAGTGTTTAGGCTTTGGTCAGGCAATAACAGCGCAAGGGTTGCACAGAGGTGACCGAGATTCGCTCTGTGTTGCTGATCCTACGGCCGTGCCCCCCGGGCTGGGAGGAGGTGGGGAGGGAGCAGTGGAGATCCTTCAGTGCAGACACCACCACCATCTCAAGGGGTTTCTTACTCTGTTGTAACCGTAGGATCTGCAGCGAGATATCGAACAACACAGTGCGGGGGTGGAGTCCGTGTTTAACATCTGTGACGTCCTGTTGCACGACTCCGACGCCTGTGCAAATGAGACCGAGTGTGACTCCATCCAGCAGACCACCAGAAGCCTGGACAGACGCTGGAGGAACATCTGTGCCATGTCCATGGAGCGGCGCATGAAGTAAGAACGGGGCTGTCCCCAACATTTGCAGCGTGGTCAGCTGCACCTTCTGCCCCTCCGGCCCCAGCCACTGTAACAGTTCTGCCCGCTGCACTTAGAAACGTGCCGGCTATTGGCAACGAGAGCCCAGTAGGCGGTACCAGTGCTTATTAAAGGATTATTCAAGAAAAATGTAATGGGTGTACAGTGTCTCCTCAGCTCTCCCGTGGCTTGGGGTGTAGCTGTGGGCTGTTCGCGTTGCCTCTGTTTACCCAGCTGTGGGATGTGGGGCAGCCCTGCCTTTAACCTTGTGGAACAGGAGCCCTGGGGCGCTTGGTGCTGCAGAAGGAAGGTGCACAGATGAGTAGTAACGTCCTGGTTATTTACGGGACGGGGTAACAGGCTCTCTTCTGCCAGCAGTGCGGGTGTCAGCGGATCAGGAACGGGACCAGTCAGGGACAAAAATCACGCAGGCACAGGGTGACGTGGATGGCTCGTGTTAAGTGGCTTTCTTCCCATCAGGATCGAGGAGACATGGCGCCTGTGGCAGAAGTTTTTAGATGACTATTCCCGCTTCGAGGACTGGCTCAAGTCGGCCGAGAGGACGGCGGCCTGCCCAAACTCCTCGGAGGTGCTGTACACGAACGCCAAAGAGGAGCTGAAGAGGTTCGAGGTAAACACCCCTCTCCGCCCCAGCTCTCCAGATAACACACGAGCCCGCGGCAGGCCTGGGAGCTGCTGAACCGGCTTCCTCTAAGTGGCCGGTTCCCCCCACCGCTGGCCAGGGCTACACAGTCCCCAGCCTGCCCCAGCTGCTGGGCAAAGAGCTCGAAAGCCTGCTCTTTAGTTAGCATCAGGACTGGTGAAGTGGCCCTCTGCTGCCATTGCACCCTGGGGATGAACACCCAGAAGCAGGTCGCTTGGGTGGAAGGGGGTGTCCTGGCCCTCTCTGCACGCCCTGGCGCTGACCGCTCCCCCCATGACACAGGCCTTTCAGCGGCAGATCCACGAGCGGCTCACGCAGCTGGAGCTCATCAACAAGCAGTACCGGCGGCTGGCGCGGGAGAACCGCACGGACACGGCCAGCAGGCTGAAGCAGATGGTCCACGAGGGCAACCAGCGCTGGGACAACCTCCAGAGGCGGGTCACGGCCATCCTGCGGAGACTCAGAGTAACCTCCTCTCCGTCACTGGGGTTGTTTGTAGACGTGCAGGGAGAAGTGGCATGCGATATGCAGTGGCAGGCTGCGACACAAAGCAGTGGGTGGAAGGTTTCGTCTCAGGCCTCTGCTATCTTAACGTTCCTCCAACACAAAGCAACCTGAAGCCGCCAACGTTCATTTTTTTAAAAGAGGAATTGGCATATAGGTCTTCCTGGGTAGAACCCATTTAGGTGATTTGTGTTACCAAAACACATCTCTTTTTACGATTTCTGTCACCCCTGACAGTGTGCATGTGAGCACGCAGATTGCCCATGGAATCCAAGGCGCTGCTTCGCTGGGTCTGGGGAAGGCAACACGTGGGCCTCCAGAAAGAGCCCTGCTTTGCCTGTCTGTCTGCTTTTATGTGCCCCGCTGGTTCTTGCGCTGGGGGATGTGGACAAAGCACATTAAGGCGTGAGCCCCCTCTGCGTTGGAGATTGGGGACAGTGCTTATTCTCTGAGTTTCGGAGCACGCTGCTGGACCTCTGAGGTTGGGTTTGGTTTTTGTGTGTAAATATTCACCCTAGATTTCTGTAATCCAGAAGATGTGCTGTGTGAACCTGTGCGAGTCCAGGTAGAAACTGAAAGGACCAGTGTAGGCAGGGACCACAGGAAGTCATTTTAATCCCTGCTTATGTTCTCAGGGTGGAATGCTCTCGAACCCAGTCTAGGGAGATGAGGATCTGGGCTTTGTTTGTTTGTTTCAACCCTCTCAGGAAGACACTGGCCAGCTCTTCTAGAAATCTAGGCGACCCCCTTGCGTTAATTTTTTATCTCTTGATATGACTGTTACTGGTCTAGCTTCATGTGGCACTGGTCTGAGAATCAGCTGCCCATCTATGAGGTGGTAACCTGAGAGGCATCCTTCCTTGGAGGCAGTAAATCTCCTCCGGGTCTTCCTTCTCTGGGGAAACATTCAGAATTACATGTGTCAGTGAAGGCACATGGGGTTCTGGGCCAGCCTCGACCCTGAGAGCGGTGCTTTTCCATCTCGAAGATACTAAAATCCTCTGTCAAGCAAAAGCTTCTACAAAAGACTGACAGGTGAAAACAGGCAGGGGGCCTGGCCCCACCCCTCAGGAGGTTCCTCAAAGGCAGCGGGAAGTCACTGACTTAGACTAGAGAATGACAGAATTTCAAATGCTCAAAAGGACCTCAGGGGCCATAATCAACTTTCCCACACCTTCCCTCATTTGCCAGTGTAGGTTCCAGGGCTCAGAGAACGTGGAGGGCTTGTTTGGTATCACACAGCCGAGACCAGGTCACAGGCTCCTGAATGCCGTGTTTCTGGGGTTTGCTGGGCCACCCCTTCCCTGTGGCCAAAGGTGACCTTGCTGTCTACCTGAACTCCTGTTCTGCAGTCGATACGAGCGGGATTCTCTTCCCCTTTTGCAGCATTTCACCAACCAAAGGGAGGAGTTTGAGGGGACCCGGGAGAGCATCCTGGTGTGGCTCACGGAGATGGACCTGCAGCTAACCAACGTGGAGCACTTCTCAGAGAGTGACGCCGATGACAAGATGCGCCAGCTGAACGTAAGGACTGCCTCCTCAACGCCTCTTAAATGAGTACACCTTCGTGGGGTAGAGGTAGCTGAGTACAAATTCCACCTGACACTCGGAGAGCAAATTCCAGAATCCTAAAGCAGCCAGGCTGCATCCCACCTGGGTACTACTGGATTGTCACAAGCAAGGCCACTGTTCCTCACAGGCGAGGGGTATCTGTGTCAGTCCCGGGGCCAACAACAGATTCCGCCTGCTCTCCTGTTGTTACAGATACCTGTATTACAGTTCAATCCCACTATGAGTCTCTCCTTGGCAGGAGGTTGAGAAATAGAAATCTGCCTTCCCTAATATAATGGCACCAATGAACATAATATTTGTGTCAGCAGAAGCAAATGTCCACTGGTGGCATATTATGGAAAATTTCCTGTTTCTACCCAGTGTCAATAAGATAAATTCTCTCCCTCACACTCAATAACAGTACATGTCCATCCATGTCAAACTTTTAGAATTACTTTAATTGGAAAAATCAGTGCCCAGAAAGAGGAGGATAAAAACAGGTACAATCATTTTAAATTCTTAAATCGTCATCGTCACTCGGTTAAAAATTGGTGAGGCTAGAGTACTAGGTGAAGGAACAAAACGAGTGACGTTTGAATGCTTTTTTCTGTGGTCCTGTTATAAGAAACAGATGCTGTCTAGACGCTCAGGGGAACTTCCTTTCTTTGAAGCCCTTTCTTTCTCGTCTCTAAACAGGGCTTCCAACAGGAGATTACATTAAACACCAACAAGATCGATCAGCTCATCGTGTTTGGGGAGCAGCTGATTCAGAAGAGCGAGCCCCTGGACGCCGTGCTGATCGAAGATGAGTTGGAGGAGCTGCACCGGTACTGCCAGGAGGTGTTCGGCAGGGTCTCGCGGTTCCACCGGCGGCTGACCGCCCACCCCGCGGTAAGGCGACACTGCCTCCAGGGGATCCTGAGCTGCTCCAAGCTTACACTTGCCTGAATTTTTTTTTTTTTTTTTTTTTTAGGCATATTCTCACTCTGCTGCCCAGCCAATATTGAGTGCCGTGGCATCAGCTTAGCGCACAGCAACCTCAAACTCCTGGGCTCAAGTGATGCTTCTGCCTCAGCCTCCCAAGTAGCTGGGACTACAGGCATATGCCACCATGCCCAGCTAATTTTTTCTATGTATTTTTAGTTGGCCAATGAATTTCTTTTTATTTTTAGTAGAGATGGGGTCTCACTCTTGCTCAGGCTGGTTTCGAACTCCTGACCTTGAGCGATCTGCCTGCCTTGGCCTCCCAGAGTGCTAGGATTATAGGCGTGAGCCACCGTGCCCGGCCTACTTGCCTGAATTTTTAAAGAATAGGGAAATTTATCTTGTAATGGTTAGCAATGGTTGATTTTTTTGGTAAAAAAGCTACATTGAAAAGATTTATTTTCACATTTATTAATACAGAACCACAATAACTTACAAGTTCCCATTACCCGGGAGAAAGGATGGCACTTCTGAAAGTTCTTGTTCCTCTGATCTGTTTTCAATGTACTTCCTCGGTACAGGGCTTTTGTGGCACGTGTCAGCGCCCCTAGAATTATTGACGATTCCTCTGGTTTTGATTATGTTAGTAACTTGGGAATGTATTTGCCTTTCCCTCTATCTTAGTTTCTGGAAGCTTTTAATATTTGTGTCATTCTGGTACCTTGTTCTCACCTTTAAAGTGTTAAATACACCAGTTCTCAAAAGTAACTTCAATGTTTTCCTTGACAAAAAGGGCCTCTGGATAGTTCAGGTGGATTTCGGGCTATTTTTCGAAGTTCACTGCCTTTGTGTGCCATAAGCTTTAATGATGACCTTTGACCAACATGACCGGCCACTTTTTCTTTGGTTTTTTTCTACAACTGGCCAGCTTCAAGTGTAGTTATTTCTTCATCAGACATAGCCTCAAAAATTACCATATAATTTCCCATTTTTAAGTGTAGCAGTATACAGTCGTTTTTCCTAGACTGAGCGAGGCGTTACATTATAGCACACGCAGAATGCAGACACCAAACAGTGAGGGGGGGGATAAGAAAGAAAGAACCCGCTGTGTATGGTCCTTGAAGTTGTGAGTCTTATCCAGAACATTCTAGCATTCCTTTTTAAAATATTCTGATTCATGAAGGAACCTGCCATTAATCATCAGTGAAACTTCAGCCACTATGTCCTTATCTTCTTGATAAAGTTATTTAACTCAGATTATCAAACTTCAGCTTTTTTCCATGGGAAATCTGAAGTTTTTGGAAAATATGAATTCTAAGCCCCACTCCAGATTATCTAAACTAGAATAACCAGAAATAGGACCTGGAAACCTGATTCTTTTAGAAGCTGCCTTAGAAATACTATCGGTGGTCATTTTCAGAAACCGTTGGACAGTAAGTGCGATATCCTAGGATTTGGTTAATTCGAAAAACTGGATACTCCTGTTTAGGGCTTGGAAGATGAAAAGGAGGCTTCTGAGAACGAAACGGACATGGAAGACCCCAGGGAGATCCAGACCGACTCGTGGCGTAAAAGGGGGGAGAACGAGGAGCCCGCGTCACCTCAGTCCCTCTGTCACCTAGTGCCGCCAGCACCGGCGCATGAGCGGTCTGGCTGCGAGACCCCTGTCAGCGTGGACTCCATCCCTCTGGAGTGGGATCACACAGGTGACGTGGGCGGCTCCTCCTCTCACGAAGAAGACGAGGAGGGCCCGTACTACAGTGCACTGTCAGGTAACAGCCGGGGTCCCAGGGCCCTTGGAGTTGACCCGCGTGGCTGTGTTTTCAGCCCCTTAGCAACACGGCCAGCTCTCGGTTACCCAGAGTCCAGCTGGCAACCGACCCAACCTGTGGCTTCCTGTGGTCTGTCCTGCCCACCCAGACTTACCCAGGAATAGGCTCACTCCTAGTACAGGTGGCATGAAGGGAAAAAAGAAATGAAACTGACATTTGGACGTTGCGGCTATTCACTGAGGGCTCTGGAGTATCAGTAGATAAAGCGGCTCCAGTCCTTTGCCCCCGCAGCTGCTTCGGACAGTCAGGAGTTGGCTGGGAAAAAATCCTTCCAGTTTTCAAAATCCTTTCACTGAAAAAGACAAAAGGTAGTTTTCTCCTTCCAGCTGACAGTGTCCCTACTATGTTAATACTCGAGCATTACTCTGCGGGCACCTCCAAGTGAGGAAAATGACATTATTCTTTTTCAGATGTAGAAATCCCTGAAAATCCTGAGGCATATCTTAAAATGACCACAAAAACTTTGAAAGCGTCTTCTGGTAGGCCCCTGCCCGTGCATGTGTCTCAACATGGCAGTACCCCGTGGCGCACACTGCATCCTAAACCTCGCTCCCGTGTCATGTCTGACCTCTGCCTTCCGTGAACACCATGCGCCTCGGTCCTTGTGTCATGGTGTATTTACGCTGCCGCACTCACCCATACCCGCGTGCTCCTTACAGAACCCCACCCACCAGAGCGGGCTCCACGCCACCCCTCTCCCTTCCCCCAGGCCTGTGCAGAAGGGAATTTTTCATGGTGCCTTATTTTATTATTTTTCCTCCATGTAACCGAAGTTCTTTGGCATGGGCCAAGCTTTCTTCGTGGTGGCTTGGTTTGGAACTATTTCCTTGCTTACGGTGATCTCCTGGGAAGAGGGTGGGTGGGGGTAGAGGTGCTATTGCATTTGCCGCAGGAGAAGAAACTTTCCTTTCTAGCTGTGATCTTAAGCCTCTGCCCCGTTCCCCTCTGTAGTTGGGGTGGGGGAGAGCCACAGCAGCCCCTTGGTCCCCAAGTCCATCGTGATGTTCGCTCTTATCCTCACTCCTGGGAGGCCCCCAGACCTAGCCTTGCCGCCCGACATCCCCACCACTTGAGACCCCGGCTCAAAACGCCACTCATCCCACAGCAAATCGTGTTTGTCGTGCTCCATTGTGAACCCATCTAGCGAAGGCACAGTGTCACTCAGTTGCATGACTCATTTCATTCCCTTCTGGGACATACTGACATTTTGCAAACATGCATGCTTTGCAAGGAAAGCTGCAGAACTCATTGTTATACTGTAACCTGATGCCATGTTACCCATGACCTTTTTTGTGTCACTAAACATGAGTCCTTTGGTTGGAGAGAGTGGACTGTCACTCGCTATATTTTGTTTCAGGTAAATCCATTTCTGATGGCCACTCGTGGCATGTTCCTGACAGCCCTTCCTGTCCCAAGCATCACTACAAACAAATGGAAGGTGATAGGGATGGACCACCCATCCCCTCAGATTCCAGCACCCCTTATAAACCACCCTATGTAAGTCTTGACTCTACTGGGAATATAACCCAAGCGTGTGAGTGATAGTAAAAATGTTTAAAACAGAGAGATTTTGGTGTAAACTGTGTATGCTCACTCCCCAGGCACATTTCGAGTTGGTTTTCTCATGGTGACAATATCTCTGCTGAACTGTCCATAGTTCATTAGAACCCTGGCAAATCTGACTAGATTTAGAGATAGGTTTCTGGCCAAAAACCATCTTTGTGTGTGCTGGCGTGACATGGCAGTGATTATCACTGTTGGGACAGTTGTCTGTGCACGTAGTGAAGAAGCAAATGCTGGCTTTCCTGAACTGCTTCTGAGCTCCCACACCTTTGTCATATTTGCCTTTTGACCACACATCTATTCAGAAAATCATGACTTCGTATTCAGAGCGTATAGTGTGCTGCAGAGGACCCAGGTTTGATTCCCAGCCTTGCCAGTACATTGCCATGGGGCCTGAAGCACCTGGCCTTGCCTCTGGAAACCTTCCCTGCCTGAGGATAAACCCACCTTACCTGATGGTTGTTAGGATCGATGTGTATATAGGTAAAGGGGGTCCTCAGAAGTGGTGGTCATTATTATTATCACTCCTTTATTGGTTTGTTGTTGTCGATAGCAGTGACTCTTCCTCCTCAGTTACATTTTCTTCAGGCGGCGGGAGTTCTTGGCATGTTCTGGCTAGGCAGCTACTCAGGGGCAGTGTAGGGTTTACTGTTGACCACAGATCATTTTCAGCACAGAGAATTGATGACAAGAGAGTTGAAATTAAGGAGAGGACATTGCTACATAATTGGAGATGGTTCTGCCTTTACATGGTCAAATCTGAGTCATTTGATAATGGGCTGTCCACACCCGATTCAGAGGCTCTTCCTCTCGCTTAGCAAGCAGCTGTCATTTTCAATCTGTCCCTCTGTGGTGTGGAATAATGACACTGAGGGGAAGAGACCTCTATACCTGCCCTTTGCTTTCCATCCTGGGCACATGTAGTATGGCTTCTCTCAGACATTACGTTCCTTGTTCCTCACCTGGCTGGTTTCCAAAGCTCAACCCTTTTATTGTGTCTAAAACCAGGCACATCACCACAAATCTGCAGGGTTTTTTGTTGTGTGTGTGTATATATTTTTTTTTAATACAAATAGGCCATATGGACACAATCCAAAACGTGGCTTTTCTAAAAGGGATACATGTATTTTTGGAAAGGCCTGAGATAATAGCCTAATCAGCTCCATGATAACAGAAAAGTCAATGTGTACAGTGAAAACTAAATGCTTGGTAATGAATGCCCCTGGGAGGTGGATTTGTCCTCCGTGTGTTTCCGATTCCCAGGGATGATAATGCACCCGCCTTATGGAATGATGGGGAGGGATAAGAAAAATTTTGTAAGACACTGAAAATGCAAAAGGGCTAGCACAGTCACCATCTGGTCAGCTCAACAGTTGTTTTTCACTTGTTTTGCATGATCTATTCGAGGAATGTAGGAAGCATGCAAATTAAAACTGGCCATTTTCCTCCCATTGTTGAGGTGGCATCAGCTTCCCATCCCTGGGCCTTTGCTGTGTTATTTCTGCCATTGGCTCTGCTCGACTGTAAACACTACCCACATGCTTCTGTATGACGAGCAAGATACCCTTCAAAGGGACGGGCCCCATCTCCTTACTTCTTGCCTATTTAAATGAAACTGGTTGTTCTTCAGATAACCTTTAAAATTTAAAGGCAATAATTTAAAAATTGGCTAATTCCAGGTGAAGCTGCTATTACCACCAGGCAAAGAAGGCCCAAGAGTCTTGAATGGCAGCCCGCAGCAGGAAGAGGAGAGACTGGCCGGTGGAACAGGACCGCAGTCAGGTATTGCCCAGCTGGCAGTTAAGAGAGGTGGAGTGTGGTATTTTGGGTTGGTTGGGCATTTAAGTCCTTGCTTAACAGAATATTAATCAGGAATCAACCAACTATATGATTCACCAAAACTGCTGAACTTACCCTATACCTGCCAATGTTATTTTCAAATCAGCTGATTTGTATTTATGAACAAATCCCTAGGCCGTTCAGTTTCATTTGGAAACTATTCTTTAAATATTGATAAGATGAGCCTTACATGGTGAAGTGCATGATTTCAGTGACTTATGTAAAGATTGGACATGAAGATGATGATCAAAGTGTTGTCTCAGGTGTCTCCTAATTAGACCAGCTCAATAATTATAATTACTCGACTAAATCTAAAGTAAAGCTGATAGCATTGACCTGATCATTCACAGACCAAAGGAGAAAACTAAGATGTTCAGCACGAACTGAGATGCTGAACTTGAGACCACGGCACATATTGGCAACATGTTGGGTTTCCCACCCCCACGTCCCACTTCATTCCAGCCTTTGTGGGAGTGTAGGCCTCGGATCAGAGCAGGAGCAACGTGCTACTCCCTGCTTCAGGAGGAGAGAGAACTCCCAAACCCGGATGCTCCTGCAGCGGACATCCCGTACGGTTTTTTATCACCCTGACCCCTAATTAGCTGAAGGCAGAGAAATCTGCTTGCATTATTGCCTTTTTAAATTGGCAGCTTTTTATTTCAGGTGCCTTTGACAGATGGGAGCTGATTCAAGCACAAGAACTTCACAGTAAATTCAGAACAAAACCAAACTTGCAGCAGCTGAACTCTGATATCAGTGACATCACCACTTGGCTGAAAAAAACTGAAGCAGAGCTGGAAATGTTAAAGATGGCAAAGCCCCCTTCTGATATCCAGGAAATAGGACTCAGAGTGAAGAGACTGCAGGTGAGTTAGAGGTGTGGAGAGGAAGAATTATTCCACATGTGAATGCATTGCTGTGCTGGACGAATACATCAAATCTGTTAGTGGTGTGGGTGCAGCTTGCAGTTGGGCTATGGTAGAGGTCGGTCTCTTCCCTATCTCTTGTGTAAGTGGCAAGGACACACAGACGTAAATTTTTGTTTTCGTATGGAAGAGTATCTACAAATGATCCAAAGCCCAGAGCAGCAGTGGGAAGTGTGGCTCAGATCCCCGAGTGCTAGAAAGATCTGACATATGAGGCACCTCTAGACTTTTATGGAGGTGCTGGTGGCTATTGTTGGGTAGCTAGAAACCACCCTTCCAAACTGTATGCCTCAGTTCCAGGCAAGACTAGGAGTGGAGGCTTGCTTGAAAGGGCCAGGGTTGGGGAGGGACAGACTCACCTACTGGTGAGTCTTGTGGCCTGACCTGTTTACCCCGTTGTATGCAGTTGGGATTTGTCACCCGCATAATCCACCCTGGCCCCACTGGAACTAGCCTCAGGCACAGCAGAGGGACAGTTTGACACTTGCACTTTGGGGGTGCCCTGAGCATGAGCCTGAGTTCCAAAGACCCAGGGCAAGAGTCCTGGGGTGTCCAGGCATTATTTATATTTGTACTTTCATTTTACTTTATGCATAATATATCAGGGGTTACTGTTCATCCTAAGGGATAACATATCTGGGATGTCTAGGAGCAAAGCATGATAATTATGTATACTTTGTCTGGAAGACTTTTAATCTGGTCCAGAAATGTTACTAAGCCAATCGCAGAGCAGGGGCTGCGGAGGTCTGCAGGGTTGAGTCGGCCCACCAGAAGGCAGGCCTCTGCCCTGGGTCCCTGCCGGCCAAGTTCACTGACCTTGTGCGGCGGCTCCTCACCTGATGCTTCCCAGCCAATCACAGGCGAGCTTGGGAGGGTGTGTGGAAGATCCGATCCCTACTGAGGTTCAAGATGAGCCCCTCGTCCCTGTTTTCAGAGCGTCTAACCCGATCCTCTCCCTACGTGGTAGGAGATATTAAAAGCCTTTGACACCTACAAGGCGTTAGTGGTCTCTGCCAACGTGAGCAGCAAGGAACTTCTGCAGACCGAGAGCGCCGAATCCACAGAGCTCCAGAGTCGACTCCACCAGCTGAGCCGGTGCTGGGACTCGGCACAGGGCGCAGCGGACAGCTGCAGGGAGGGCCTACGGCAGTCGCTCATGCAGTGCCAGGTACGCTGACTCGGCACCCAGCTGTCCCGGCCAGCCACAGCCCAGGCCCACGTGGTGGGAGCAGCAGATATTTTTATCTTCAGCAGGCTGCACTGGCACAGCCAAATGTGGCTCGCATCAGGAAACACCCATGCTTTACCATTTGCTCCCAAAGAGGCCCGGTGCTTGCCCCACTCTCCCTCTCTGCTGCCCAGGCCCACGCCCACTCGGAGTGAGGGCTCCGGCAAGCAGCCGCCTGTAGGTCAGAGATGCCGCCCCACTACTCCCTGTCTCTGTCCTTTTGCCAGAGTGATTAAGAGACCTGGCCCTGGAATAGAGGAGCCGTTTAACCCTGCTCTACCACTTACTAGATGTGTGACTTTGGGCAAACCATTGAACCTCCCAGACCTCAGGATTCTCATCTGAAAAATGGGAGTCATTTGAGTGCCTACCTCACAGGGTTCTCTTTAGGTCTAAATGAGGTGGTGTGTATAATCTTAGCCCAGGACTGCCATGTGAGTACTTCTCAGCTTGCATTAGCTGAGACCCCATCTTAGGGAACGGGAGCCCACCGCAGCCTGTCCACCACCAAAGCCAGCAGATTTGTCGAGTAATGTGTGTGGTCTTCATATGTAAACTCAGAGCATCCTGAAGCCCCCCTTGCTGCTGGCATGTTTCACATGCTGCCCGGTGGGACAGCACCAAGTGTGCTCATTCTCCTTCCCTGTCTTCCCTTTCCCTAGTTTTGGGTCCCTGGCATTTAATTTAAATATGGCCCTTTTATGCCCTGGACAAGGTGAGAGAAGCACGCTGCTGTGCTAGGTTGGAAGCAGCAAACTGACCTGCAGCACGCTCCTTCCGGAGTTCTAAGAAAAGGCAGTGCTCTGATGTGTGTTGTTTTTTAAGGACTTCCACCAGTTGAGTCAAAGTCTGCTACTATGGTTAGCGAGTGCTGAGAACCGGAGGCAGAAGGCTCATGTCACCGACCCAAAGGCAGACCCCCAGGCTGTCTTGGAGTGTCAGAAGGAACTCATGGTAAGTTTTTTCCCACAGGGCTCTGCACTGCCACCAGCCTCTCTCAGCTGCAGTGGGTCAGAGTACTCAGGAAGCCTCACCTAGTGCTTCTGTGAACAACAGTAGTGGTGTTTGTCTGTGACACATGCCATCAGCCCCCCTCTTCCTCCTGGGCAGCCCTTTGTAGTTCTGAAGCAGAACGATCTGCAGGGATGAAGAGCCACAGTCCTGAGCAAAACGTCTTCGAGATGCTCAGGAACAGGGGACATGGGTGTTTGTAGTATCCTGAGAAACTTAAGGCCATTTGACTAGAAGTATGTTTTCCCTTGTGAATACTGCTCACTTGCTGGGACAGATGGTGCTCGTTTGCCCTGCAGCCGTGAGCTTTGTGGGTTTTCTGTATCCATTACAGAAATATCTTTCTTATTGGAGGAGACTTGTGTCTTCATGTGTTTGTCACTGACAAACCAAGATGAGACCTGTGTAGTCTCACTTGTGCTCAAGGTGACATTTTCATCCATGAGTTTGTATTAATATGTGGCTTAATTGTAAATATTTTAAATTTAATCAGAGTGCTGGCCATTGTTTAAAAAACATATTTTGATACTGAAATCTTTGTAAAGCCCCACTGTCTGGAGTAGCAGCATCCAATAGAACGCTCTGCAGTGATGGAAGTGCCCATATCTGTGTTGCCCAGTGTGGCAGCCACTAACTCATGTGGCTACTGTGACTGGAACTGAATCTGTCATTCAAGTTTAAATAGCCACCTGTCTAGTGGCTACCAGATTGGACAACGAGCAAGAAAACCACCCTTGATAATTGAAGCCGATTGGGCTGGGACGTACCTCCATATTTCTAAGTAGTGTGGTTATGCTGCTGTTTCTCGAATGATCGGCTAATTTAGAGTTCCCTTGACTTCCCGCTGTAGTGGATGAGGGTCTAGTCTTCCCACAGCACCCCCTCACTTCTTTCCTCTCCTCTCTGCAGCATCACAGTTGTCTTCAGAGTGAAAGGGAATGAAAAATAGAGGCAGGATGTAACGTCTTTGCTACCTAAACAGTGCTGGGCCACAGGACACAGGCAGATAGGAGAAGTAGAAGGTTCTGAAGTTAAGCACTGCCCAGCATTTGTCCCGGAACTCCCGGCACTGAGAAAACATCATTTGGCCACACTGGCTTCCCTATTGATGGGTACCTGTTTGACACACTTTTTTTATTTTCAGCAACTGGAAAAGGAGCTAGTGGAACGTCAACCTCAAGTAGACTCCTTACAGGAGATTTCAAACAGCCTTCTTATTAAGGGGCAAGGAGAAGACTATATTGAGGCTGAAGAGAAGGTCCATGTTATTGAGAAGAAACTCAAACAGTTACTGGAACAAGTGTCCCAGGATTTATTGTCCTTGCAGGGAAGCCAGGTGAGTCCACTTGTGGCTTTTAGATGTCATATTCCACGTGAGCAGAAAGCAGTGCTGCGGCCTTGGTGTCACTGACCTGTGGTGAGCTCACCGTCAGCAGAAGCCGTTGCTGTGGCCCTCTCGCTGCTGCTAAACTCATCTCCTCGCTGTCTGCTGTAGATTTTTAATGCAAATGGTTGACCTTGCCTTGTTTGCATTCCCATGTGTCTGAAAAGAAATCTGTGTTAACGTGGGGGTGAGAGCACTAGAAGAGCCCCTGCCCTAAGAAAGATGTAGCTGGGGGAGGGGTGAGCTGCACCATGAAGAACCTGCATGGAGCACATTTCTGCGCTCTTGAGAGTATTCAGAACCTTCGCTTTCCCTGAACTGAACCTTTGGGCTCTGAATTTCAGGACCCGGACCCATCTCTGCCCGGCTTAGATGAGGTAGACACAGGGGACCAGCCTCCAGCAGCATCCGTGCCAGCTCCCCACGCGAAGGTGAGAGCCCCTTCCTTCTGTGGCAGCTTTGCCGCTTGTTTTTAGAAGTTACTCAGATGATAGGAACTTGGGACTCCAAGGCCTCATTAGACATTTCGTGACAGCGTGGATCCACTCTAACCTGCTGATCAGTGGGGAGGCTTACTCCAAAGATGATGATGATATTATTAAAATACTCTTCTTAAAGACCTGACTCAAAGGCCCTCTTCTAGTCGATTCCTCTTCTTCGGGATCGTAGCCGGCTGTGAAAGAGCGCTTGTTGCGTTGTTGAAGGGGCTTCCTGATTTCTCCGTCAAAATCAGATCAATGAACTGGACCGTGAAACTCTCGGTAGTTTAACAAACCCTATTATTCCTTCCTCATAGAGTTTAATCTCAAATGTATTACTCTGGTCTCAAAAGTTTGAGGCTGGGCACAGTGGCTCACACCTGTAGTCCCAGCACTTTGGGAGGCCAAGGTAGAAGGATTGCTTGAGCCCAGGAGTTTGAGACTTCAACATAGCAAGACTTCATCTCTAAAATTAAAAAAAAAAAAAAAAGGCTAGATGTGGTGGCATGTGCCTGTAGTCCCACCTACTGTGGAGGCTGAGATGGGAGGATCCCTTGAGTGCAGGAATTGCAGGCTACAGTGAGCTGTGATCTCTCTGTTGCCCTCCAGCCTGGGCGACAGAATGAGACCCCATGTCTTAAAAAAAAAAATGCAGGAAGATGACCTAAGGGAGGTATATAATTTAAGGAAGGATGTTTATTATTCACAAGACTAAACTGTCTTCAATTTGCTAATTGGGCTTTTTTTTTTAATCCAGCAATTTAGAGCAGAGAGAACTACAGAAGCCAAGAAGGAGACAGAGAGCAGGTAACGTAGCAATACAGTCACAAGTTCCCCTGTTCCACACCCCACCACGCCAGTCTTGCCTGTGCCACCATCAACGTCCTTGTAGAAATCTGGCTTTGTGATGTGGAAAGGGCTGGGCTTCTCTTCCAAAAGTGAACCCCAGCTGTTGGCCCCCATTTTAATCCTGGATTTCTTATTTATTTACGTCAGCAGGGGGTCAGGTAACAGGAGTGGGTCCCCCACCCCTGGAGCTCCCCATCAGCTCTAACCTTCTCTGTCGGCAGGGTGCCCGGCGGGGCGCGGCCACAGCGCTCCTTCCTCTCCCGGGTGATCAGGGCGGCGCTGCCCCTGCAGCTGCTGCTCCTGCTGCTGCTGCTCCTGGCCTGCCTGCTGCCCTCCTCCGAAGAAGACTACAGCTGCACTCAGGCCAACAACTTCGCCCGGTCCTTTTACCCCATGCTGAGGTACACCAACGGGCCGCCCCCCACATAGAGGGCTCAGCCAGCCGCAGCCACACCACCAGCCTGACTGCCTTGGGTGCCCAGCTCGTGGCCCCAGACCAATCTGTGAGTGACTCTTAGCATTGGCAAGGTCCGGGGACCTGCTGTGCACGCCTCCTTCTGGGCTTATCTCTGGAGCCCAGGGCAGCTTTCAAACAAAGTTCTTTGTCAGGGGGTCAGGGGACGTGGGCAGCAGTCACCCCGGGCATTTTGGCAAAGCTAGCTGATTGGTTTAGGGATCTCTGGAAATGGCAGTTTCCTGAAGAGCCAAGCACTTTGTGAATTCTGATTTATTTGTAAAACAGCATTATTATGATGTAGTTAATCTGATCAATGAGCAGTGATGTTCATCGCATACTATATATTATAGACACAAGCAAGCAGATTTCACCTTAGAAATGGTCCAGTAACTCATATCCACCCTTAGCTGATTGATCGAAACAATCATATTTATCATGTTTAGAATCAGTTTTACTCTGATCAGCTACCAATTTTGAGCTGCAGGTTATAAACCAAAATGTTCTGTTCAGTACCTAGGTCTGCTCTTTTATACTGCTTTAAATTTTTAAAGAAATTCTATTGCATGGATGTGGTTATTTGTGCATATTTTTTAACAATGCTGACTCTATGAATAATGTAAACTTTGATTTTTTTAAAGAAAAAATCAGATTTTAGCTTGAGCTTTTGACTAATGTACAGTAAATGCCAAACTACAGACTTGATAGGGATGTTTTTGTAAGTTAATTTTCTAAGACTTTTTCACATTCAAAGTGCTGCTTCAGGTTTTGTTTAAGTCTTTGACCACCGGGAATTGGTCCAGAAACTTGAAGCTGTTTTGTGGTATGTACAACGCAAATGTTTCTCATTAAAAAACAAAATTAGCCAGACTTCTGTTGTACTGGATTATATTACAAAGCAGTCCAATGGTATGCTTAGTCTTCCGAAGAACAAAAACTGTTTTTAAAATATTTTAGGGGGCTTTTCAGTCTAACTTTTACAGGATTTCTTATGAGATCTAGAAACCCATAACCTGCCTGGAGAGAAGACCCTTGGATATGTGTAAGTTACTCAGTGTGTGACCCTCAGATGCCGTAGGGAACAATGAAAGCAGCAGGGCATGGAAAGGGAAGGATCGTTGGACCCAGTTTGTTCTATTTCCAGCCCTCTCCAGAGCCAATGAATAGCTACCCAGGTGTCTAACAAATGTTACATGCAAAGCCACCTGCTTTCCATGCAATTCCAGTGCCACTGTCTAAACAAAGAGGATAACATCAGTGTTTCCCCTTTCTTGATTAGACATTACTGGCCCCAGTTGCTAATCGATATCTCTTAGCACCTGGGAGGCCCCTTCTCTCCGACTCTGCAAAGCACAAACCTCAGGGGAAGCCGGTGAAGCTGTCAGTGGAGGAGCCACCTCCAAGGGCTGTGCGGCTAATGCAGGTAACGAGCAGCTTCATGAGAAGAGACCATTTGAAGAGAATCTGTCTTATCTTTGGTGCTTGAGGTTAAAGTTGTTGGATTGATAGAGAAAGGTAGTTTTTAACACATAACTTCAAACTCTTTAAAATGAGTCATCTTTTTTCATGGATTAAATAGGTTTCAGAATAGAATGTAGACACTATCTACTTAGCCTAATTACTGTATGTTCTTATGTTCAACTCCCAACAAATACATTTTTAAAGCCAAAATCATGAACATCATTTTATTTATGTGACATTAAAGGAAGACAGTAAGGAAAAAGCACTACATGGAAGGAAAAGAAAGCAGTTCTCAAAAATCTGCTTTCACACAACAGCAAACATTCATTTCTCCAAAGTCCCAAATTTAAAGCTTGTGAATGGAATCAACAAATGAGTGTAATGGTTCAAAGCATTCATCTGAAAAAATGACAAGTTATAGGCAACCAGCAGGCTCTGGGGTACACAGGACCACTGAGTAATAAAGTTATAGGACCAACAGGCGTGGTGTTGAGATACCCAGCACAGAAAAACAAACGCAGCACTGTTGATTATACAGGTCACAGGAACTGTTCTGGGCTAGCATCACCAAACCTTTGCCCTTCCCAAAGAGGTGGCTGGCCCTACAAATGAATAGGATGCTTGGAATTTAGAAAATAAAAAATGTTGACTCCAAAGCAACAAAAAAGGTGAAAAGATGATTGATATATCGCAGCAACAATGCCCAACTTAGAGCTGCTACCGGAGCCAAAATTCCAGTGTTTGAGAGCTACAAAGAATGGCATATTGAGAATCATACATATGTAAATTTCCAAGAAATATGCTCCACTTCCACGTTGGGGGAAAGCAGTAACAGGAGATGCTGGCAGTGCCCACAAGCTTATGAGACAGCGATGGCAGGACAGAAAGAACAGAATTTATTTTTTCCGCCTGTCATTGCTGCAGTCGTGTAAGGGTTCATGCAGACCCCATCGAAGCTGACAAGGTAGGATCTAAAGGTACAGCAGAAGGCAACCCTCCTGACCCTAACCATCCCTCCCTTCTGCTGAGATTCAGCTGCATGGCCAGACAAGCAGAAGGCATGAATTCCAGTCCAGGCTTTGCCGTAAGTAGCTTGGTGACCTTGAGTGGCAAATTTGCCCCTCTGGGCTTTAATTTACACATGTATAAAGATGGATTTGAACTTCTGTGTCAGAACTTTGCAAGCTGTTACTGCATCTACAGGGTATCACAGGGAGGCCCCACTTAAGCCACAGCAGCCATACATGTTTGGTTGCATTTGATGAACAAATTCTGCAGTTTAAAAATTTTTAACATTTTTTTAACTAGTTGAACTGTATGTTCACTTTCAGCACTGTATTTGTCTGGCTTGTGTCCAGCTCTGTTACTTAGTCTCTGTGTGACCTTGAGCAAGTTTGCTTAGATTCTCTGTAGCTTCCACAGCCAGAAAATTAGGATAACAGTAATTGTTATGAGGAATAAATATGAGTGTCTGAGGCACTGAGAACTGCGTCTGGCACAAATACTATTTTTAGGTACTATTTTCTTTAAAAGATTTTTTAGCAGCTTAAAGAAATGTGTCAAATCTTACATAAAAATGTTTTGTCTCAAAATAGACTAGAAACTGAAGGTTCACCTTGAATTTGAAAAGGCATCAACATATGCAAAGCCCCTTAGCAGATGTAAATAAGAACCTAACCCTGTTTTCACACGCTAGACAATTACAGAATTGCTTCAGCTTAGTGTGTGTGTGTGTGTGTGTGTGTGTGTATGGTGTGTGTATATATACACACGCATAAATATAAAAATATGTCATGTGGCTCTGCCAAGAAATGGTAACTGATTTTTTGCTCATACTTGAAGTCTGCCACGATTGCCCTTCCAGCTGGGATAGCAGGCAAAGGGGTCCAGATAAAGACCATCTCACTGTAGAGCTTTCATTGATTTTGCACTTTTTAATACAGTTAGGACTCCTCAGATTTGTTATTAGGCTAACGGCTCTGTATTGTGTTCCCACCTCAATTTTTCAAGAAAAATCTCTTAAGATTATTTTAGGGTCACATCTTAAAATTTGTGGTTAAAACAGTGAGGCCAGACAGAGCAGGCACAGTAAGAACGGAGCTCGCTGTGCTTGCCTGGGACGACCCACTTAAGTCCTTTCTAAGGATTGCCAGTTCACTCTCAGGAATTGGAGTGAACTCTCTGTATTAAGAACATTCCAGGGCAGAGTGTGGTGGCTCATGCCTGTAATCCTAGCACTCTGGGAGGAAGGGTTGGGGGGTCGTTTGAGCTCAGGAGTTCGAGACCAGCCTGAGCAAGAGCGAGACCCCATCTCTACCAAAAATAGAAAAAATTAGCCGGGCATGCTGGCGCATGCCTGTAGTCTCACCTACTCGGGAGGCTGAAGCAAGAGGATCCCTTGAGCCCAGGAGTTTGAGGTTGCTGTGAGCTAGGCTGACGCCACAGCACTCTAGCCCGGGCAACAGAGTGATACTCTGTCTCAAAAAAAGAAAAAAAAAAAAAGAACATTCCATGGTATGTTTTCCCTTAAAAATTCATCTATATGACCCCATATTAGACATGTTTTTGGAGGTAAGCCCAAATCTCACTCATTTCCTACAAATAAGTTTCTCCTGTTAAATGATCACTTACAAATTAAAATGGAGGACAGGAATCCTGCTGTGCCCATCTAAGGAAAGCTGACGAACACTTTTCCATCATACAGGAAATATAATTGGGGCTTTCTTATTTTTTTAATATTCAATTTAATTCCTGTTTATAGTTATTAGGTCCTATTCCCCCTAGTTAATTCCTTTTGAAAACACTGAAATTTTTGCTTAGCTATAGGAAAAATCTTAAGTTGCCCTAAAGGAACATGGACCACTGGGTGGAGTAGAGACCCCGGAGAAGATGACATTTAAAGGGAAAGCACTATTACAGAGGAATGACCAACCTCCAAAATGGGAACTGAGGGCTTACCACATAAAACAGCAGCCTGGGCCGGGCGCGGTGGCTCACGCCTGTAATCCTAGCACTCTGGGAGGCCGAGGCGGGCGGATTGCTCAAGGTCAGGAGTTCAGATCCAGCCTGAGCAAGAGCGAGACCCTGTCTCTACTATAAAATAGAAAGAAATTAATTGGCCAACTAAAAATATATAGAAAAAATGAGCCGGGCATGGTGGCACATGCCTGTAGTCCCAGCTACTCGGGAGGCTGAGGCAGAAGGATTGCTTGAGCTCAGGAGTTTGAGGTTGCTGTGAGCTAGGCTGACGCCATGGCACTCACTGTAGCCTGGGCAACAGAGCAAG
>CAUYRT010023488.1:0-11033 GCA_963574885.1 Lepilemur ruficaudatus
TGGTGGCACATGCCTGTAGTCCCAGCTACTCGGGAGGCTGAGGCAGAAGGATCGCTTGAGCCCAGGAGTTTGAGGTTGCTGTGAGCTAGGCTGATGCCACAGCACTCTACAGCCCGGGCAACAGAGTGAGACTCTGTCTCAAAAAAGAAAAGAAAAAAAAAAAGAATACAAGGTCTGATGTGGGGGGGGAAGCACATATAGATGGGTGACCCTGGGTGGTCTCCCAGCTCTGGTGGCATTTGAGCTGAGACCTGACTGGATATCAAATCATGAGCAAATCTGGGGGAATGAGTTTCCAGATAGGAAACAGCAAGGGCAAAGACTTTCATGGGAATGGACTTGGCCGTTTCTAGGAAAGGAGGGAAGACTGGGGAGTCTTTTCCTGGGTTAAATTCCTCAGATGGGGTGATAGGACCCAAAGTTATAAACATATTTATGACTCTCAATATATTGTATTGTTAGAGTGCCTCTCAATGTATTGTTAGAGTGCCTTCCAAAATATACATCATGCAACAATTGTTAGCAGTCATTATCCCTGGGGAGCAGGATGCAGGGGTCAACAGATTGGGAAAAAGGACTTTGAAATCCATCCTCTGCATGATTTGAATTTTTTACCAAGAGCACATATCATTTTTATAACTTAAAGAGACCTAGTATTTTGGAACATTGGTAATAAGCAGGGTGATAGATACATTTTTTATTATTCTAAATATCATATATGTATTATATAAATTCTGTTATATATATGAAATATTTTATAATAAAACTTTGCTTTTTATAAAATGTATTAATTTTACACCACTGGGTAGCTATAAATGTGGCAGTTTCACCACGTGTTCACGAGGATTGATGATTATTACTCTTTAGCATTTTTTGCTTCTTTATTCAAATTAAGTCACTGATTTGTTCTGATGTTAGATAAGTCACTTTAGCCTTTGTAGGTTTCAGTTTTTTGTTAAACAAGAAGAAAGATCTATCCAACCCACTCCAATTTCCTAACAGAATTGTTCAGGGAATTAAATAAAATAGCAAATAGAAAGGCACTTACACATTTTTGAATGCAATAGAATAGAATAGAAGAAGGAATTGGGAAGGCATTTTCATGTGGTATGGAGTCTGCCTTTGTCCATATCTTACCAAGGACAGCAGCTTCACGGTGAAGCCTTCCTTAACTCTCCCATTCACCCTGATCTCTCTGTTCTCTGAATTCTAGCCCAAATGTTCTTGAACCTAAGGCTGCATGATTTGTTTAATGTGCATTAATGCCAGACTGTCATTGCCTTCAGAGGAGGGTACAGTGAAGACATGACATCTCCATGGTGGAAATTTAGGCATTAGCGAGGTCAAGGAGATAATCTGGGGGGAAAGGTGGTCTTTCCAGATTCTAAAATTGCGGACAGTTGGATGTGTTGAGAGGAACTTCAAATTAGACTTTCAAATAATGAGGATCTGGTCTGCATTTCTTAGTTATTAGTTCTGACCGAGCCAAGCCTCCTAGTATTTCTGATTTCAGTTTCTTGAGCTGTAAAATGAGGCTATGAATATTTGCCCCACCCACTTCCTTGTGTTGTTTTGGGGATTTGGTGAACCAATGCACGTTTAAAAGCTCTGAAGATGGGCTGGGTGCGGTGGCTCACGCCTGTAATCCTAGCACTCTGGGAGGTGGAGGCGGGCAGATTGCTCAAGGTCAGGAGTTCGAGACCAACCTGAGCAAGAGTGAGACCTCGTCTCTACTAATAATAGAAAGAAATTAATTGGCAAACTAAATATATATAGAAAAAATTAGCCGGGCATGGTGGTGCATGTCTGTAGTCCCAGCTACTTGGGAGGCTGAGGCAGAAGGATTGCTTGAGCCCAGGAGTTTGAGGTTGCTGTGAGCTAGGTTGACGCCACGGCACTCTAGCCCAGGGAACAGAGTGAGACTCTGTCTCAAAAATAAAAAAAATAAAAATAAATAAATAAAAGCTCTGAAGATGGTGAGGTTTTTGTGGAGCTACAAGGCCTTGCACTGTCATTTAATGACTTCAAGTGTACCCAGCAGAGTCACACAAGGGATGCGCTCACACAATCCTTGCTGGCTGAGGCTGGAGGGAAGGGATTCCTCTACTGGCCCTGGGTGTCATGGACAGAGCTTGAGCTATGGCTTTAGATAGAAGTTGGTTCACCAATATCAGTCCTCCTTCCCTTCCCAGCACATGGGGAGACTGTACATCTCAATTTTCTTGCTGTTAGGTAGAGCCATGGGAACTAGTTCTGGCCAGTGAAATGACAGAGGAAGTTCACTTCCAGCCTAGTGAAACACTCACGTGTAATTCTCCAGTCTTCCTCTTCCCCTGCCATGAATAGAGGAGGCTTCATGTTGACATTGGTGAACCAAAAGATCAAAGCAGCCAGGATCACTGAGTCACTGATTGGAAGGAAGCTGCATGAAGGGCAACTACAAGCGGGTTTTGTAAAACCACCGAGATCCTTGGGACTGTTCGTTACTGCAGCACAACCTAGCCTAGCCTGCCTAATGTACAGCCTAAGTCTCAGTTTCCCCTCCTCTGGGATAATAATACCTATTTCACATGTTTGTGGTGAAAATCTAATGAGTGTGCCAAGCTCTTAACTCAAGTTGGCTCATGGGAAGAGCTCACTAAATGTTAGGTTCTTGTCCTCTTCTTGGCAAAGGCAGATAAGCCCACCTGACCAGCCCTTCCTGTGGGCCTCTGGGGCACAGAGGTGAGGTCAGCAGTTCCTCATGGAAACAGGCACACTGTCCTCATTAAGCTGCAGACATTATGAGTAGTTCTGTCTTTCCACACTTCCCAGTTCTTTCCATATAAATCCTGGGGCAGTAATTTGGGGCTGTTGAGAGATATGGTACTGACAGCCACTGACATCCATATTCCATTTGCAACAAGCTGTGGCAACTCCACTTTCCCCACCAACTGGCCTCCATTCTATGGTGGGGCAGGGGTGCTGAGTGGTTGGGGGCACAGGGCAGGAGCCTTCCTGCCTCATTTACCGTGACCTGTCCCCTCAGCATCCAGAAGCCCAAAAGAAACACTGGGGATTATTAGTAGGGCTTCTGAACCTCACTGAGTCCACACTTTGATGCTAATTTTAAAAAGCGAATGCAAAATAATAAAAATAAATACAATAAGAATGAAACTCTGAGCTGCTAAGCGCAAATCATGAACATGAAACCTCAAAAGGGAGAAAGAGAGCTTCCATGGAAAAGCACCTTTCCCTAATAATAATGGTCTAAGTAAGATGTGGTTCTGTGTAGGGGTTTCTGTAACCAGGCTGATCCTTTTAGCTGCAGCAGGAAAGCAATTTCTTGAATCCCACAGAGAGGGAGTGGAGAGCTTACAGAGCCCTTAGAAAGTTAAATCAGGGTGACAGCAGCCTTTTCCAGAGCTGAGGACCGCTCACCTGGACACCTTCCCCACCAACGTCCTCCCGCCTGCCCACGCTCACACAAAGAGGCACAGGCACGCCCACTCAGTTACAGGGCAGAGGATGGGAGCATCTGGAAAGGCTTTTGGCCTAGCCTTTGAAGACTCAACGGGAATTCAAGTCCACTTTCAAAATGTAGGCCTGGCTGTGGTGGCGCCTGGTCCTGACCGGGAAGAGCTGTGGCCAGACTAGGATGGAGCGATCCCAGGCAGTGCAGGGAAATGGATTCCACTCCCCACGCTCCATCTTATGAGAAACAGATGACTCCTTCCTCTGAAATGGTGAGTGCCTCCAGAAATCCATCCTTGTCCTTTCTTTGTTCCAAAGCAAACACTTCCCTTGGCTTCTGTTCTCACGCCCAGACAAGCTCTGCAGGAGTAGAGCTCCCGGAGCCCGTGACCGGGACCTGAATGGAAGGCAACCAACCTACGCCTGAGCTATGACCACAGGCTGGGAGGCAGGTTCCATAACAAACGTTCCAGATTCACATTCCACATAAGCATTGTTCCCTTTAAAATAGTCACCTAGGTAGGCTATAGGTTTACTTCACAGGCAATAAAAACAAGGGTATCAACATTAGCAGAGCATTTGCCAAATGTTAGGCTCTGTGCTAAAAGCACAGGGTATTACCCCATTCAACCCTCGCAGCCTTGATAACAGAAAAGGAAACTGAGGTTCAGAGACTCACATCACTGCTGGGTGATGAGGTCAAACCCAGGCTATCTGCCTTAAAACCCTCCATGCCGGGGTTAGGATGACTTTCAGTCCGTCAAGATCTTCCCTGCTGGCATGAGGGTCCACCTTTGATCAAGTTCAGCCAGGAGAATCCAGGGCTTCCATGTTCCTTCATTATTTCAGTGAAATCTCTCTACAGTGGGTGATTATCATGACCTTCCTAGGGAGGAATCAGGGTAGCTCAGAGACATTAAGGAACTTGCTAGTAAGTGGCAATGAGATATCTCTTGGGAACGGACTTGATTTATGGAAATAGCTAAAAAGCTATTTGGAGCAAAGTCTACTAAAGTAGGAAAGTCATCAAGGCTGCCAGCGTTAAGCATACTTAATAAAAAATTACACAAAAGGCCAGGCGCCGTGGCTCACACCTGTGATCCTAGCACTTTGGGAGGCCAAGGCAGGAGGATCGCTCAAGGTCAGGAGTTCAAAACCAGCCTGAGCAAGAGCGAGACCCCATCTCTACTAAAAATAGAAAGAAATTGGCTGGACAACTAAAAATATATAGAAAAAATTAGCCGGGCATGGTGGCACATGCCTGTAGTCCCAGCTACTGGGGAGGCTGAGGCAGAAGGATCGCTTGAGCCCAGGAGTTGGAGGTTGCTATGAGCTAGGCTGATGCCACAGCACTCTAGCCCGGGCAACGGGCTCAAAAAAAAGAAAAAGAAAATCTGTCCCCAACTGATTATCTTAGGTGGTTCATAGGCTGATCATGAGTGCAGTTCCAGAAGAGGCATTTCATAGGCTGATCGTGAAGGCAGTGCCAGAAGAGGCATTTCAGGAATGGTTAGACATTTCTTCCCAGCTTGAACCAAAATCTGCCTCCTTGCAATTTGCTCCAGTGGCTCCAATTTGAATTCCTGGAGGCACATAAAACTGGTCTCTTTACTACCCCTCTCCCCATTCACTCCTTCCTAACAAGCATGATAGTTATCTGGTTGTCAGTCTGGGCAGACTAGAAGCA
This sequence comes from Lepilemur ruficaudatus, assembly GCA_963574885.1. Taxonomy (NCBI): domain Eukaryota; kingdom Metazoa; phylum Chordata; class Mammalia; order Primates; family Lepilemuridae; genus Lepilemur; species Lepilemur ruficaudatus. The sequence goes on from CAUYRT010023488.1 coordinate 5,141, forward strand.
GCAAATTAAAAGAAAATTTTTTTACAAGTTTCCAGACACCATTAAGTATTCTTACAAATGCAGACTAGAAAGGACAGATGCATATTAGAATCCCCTGGGAAGATTCTAACTTACCAGTTCCTGGGTTCTACCCCAGAGAGGCTAGTTTTATCAATCAGGCTTGGGGCCCAGGTGTGGTTGGGTTTTTTGAAGTTCATCAAGTGATTTTAGCCAGGGTTGGGAACCACTATCTTCAGAAGAGAGAATATAGACTCAGAGAGGCTAACTAGCCTAAGGTGTCACAGGAAGTGAGCACCAGAGCTGGCCTTTGAGCCACAGTTCACCTGACCCTTCGGCACTAAGCAAATGCTCAGTACGTGCTTGCTGAGTGGCGGATGGCAGCACCTCTCCCTTCCTCCTGACACAGCCACCCTCCTTGACCCAGGATGAGCCTATAGTCTGCCAGTTCTGAAGGTTGGCTCCTCACCCCCACTACATGTGGCTCCTTTTTTATTTTTTTGAGACAGAGTCTTGCTCTGTTGCCTGGGCTAGAGTGCCATGACGTCAGCCTAGCTCACAGCAACCTCAAACTCCTGGGATCAAGCCATCCTCCTGCCTCAGCCTCCCAGAGTGCTAGGATTACAGGCATCAGCTACTGCGTCTGGCCCATGTGGCTCCTTTTGATAGGGCATCTGCCGGGCGATGTGCTCGCTGCAAAGCTGGTGAGATACTGTTCAGGGACTGCTGGGCGCTGACTGTGCTCAGCTGCTGCATGAGGGTGTGGCCCTGGGGATTTGGAGTTGAGTGTTTGTGAACATTCTCTTGCAGGGAGATTGTTGAGAGTAAATTCTTCTGGAATCATGGTGTAAACCCTACTACAATCTCCAATGAGATCCTACCTGCCAGGGATCCAGGCAGGGCCTCCTTCCCGCCTCCTCCAGAACCCTGAGAGCCAAAGGAGGCTTGTGATGTTGTACTGCCTGCGTTCCCGCCTTGCTTCTGATAAGATTTTGAATCCTCATCTAATTTAATGTGGCCTTATAGGGAGTGTATGTGTGCAAGTCTCAGCCCCCATATCCTTTAGCTGGGAACATGAGGACAGAAATGGCCTCCTGGCCCTGGCTCTTTCCTGCTGGGACTGCTAGGAGCAGTAGGACACCAGAGACCCTGACAGAGATGGGCCGGAATTGTCTCCACTGTGGCTCCTCAGTGCAGAGTCCACCCCAAGCCAGGCCTCACCTCGTTCCCTCTCTCTGGGTAGCTCCGTATTTCAGCCTCTGCAGTTGTCTTTTGTCCCCAGTGCGGAGTTCCTCCAGGAGCACCGCTCCTGGCTCCACTCACAGATAGATTAGTCTGGTTGCCACACTCCTTGCCTTTCCCTCTCAGGGCTGCCCACTCCTCTGTCCTCAGCTCAAGGACATACTTCACCTTCAAGGGAGCAGGAGGGAATTCCAGGCCAAGAGCAAGGCACAGTTGTAGCGATTGACTCAGCTGACTACCCTCTATGTAGTTTACCAAGTGCTTCCACAGACATGATTTTATTTGGTCCATCCTCAAAATAACTTTGGGTGATGGTTAATTTTATGGGTGAACTTGACTGGGCCATGGGGTGCCCAGATATTTGGTCAAACATTATTCTGGATGTTCCTGTGAGGGTGTTTCAGGTGAGGTTGGCATTTAAGTCAGTAGACTGAGTGAAGCAGATGGCTCTCTCCAGCGTGGGTGGGTGGGCCTCATCCAATCAGTCGTAGACTTAAATAGAACAAAAAGGCTGACTTTCCCTCAAGTAAGAGAGGATTCTTCCTGCCTGATGACCTCAGTACTGGGATAGCTTGTTCCTGTCTTTGGCCTTGGAAACATCAGCTTTACCCGTGACTTGAGCCTGTCAGCCTCCAGACTGGAACTATATCATTGGCTCTCCTGGGTCTCAGGCCTTTGAACTCAGACTGGAACTAAACCCTCAGCTCTCGTGGGCTTTAATTTGCTGACTCCCCCTGCAGAGTTGGGCCTTTCCTGCCTTCATAATGACATGAACCAGTTCCTTATAAATCATGCACACATACTCACACCCCATTGGTTCTGTTTCTCTGGACAACACTGACCAAAACTGCCTGCCTCATAGATGCTGCTAATACCCCCATTTTACAGATGAGAAAATGTTTCAGAGTCAGAGCCACCACATATGTGGCCTGCCCTGAAAAAAGTTCTATAACTTGTTCAAGGTCAATGTCAGTATTATTGGTGGAGCAAGGACTTGAAGGTGGGCTTAATTCCATTAAATTATGTAGTCTCCTCTGGGAACTCACTCCAGTGCTCCCTTTCTCAAGCACAGGATTCTCCTTGAGACCCCAATACCTGGGGGCTACTCCTAGGCTTAGAGGCAGCTGCCTCTAGCCCCTGTGGAGCCTGAGAAAACTGAGTATTTTGCTTCTGGACTCTAGGTTCTTCCCAACTTGGTTCTGGATTAAAATGTGCTCTCCTGGTGGTGAGCCATGACACCCACTCAGGTGCAGGCTGCCCTGCCCTCTCTAGCGGCACCTGGGTTTTGCTCACTCTGACTCTGCTCTTTCCCTCCTTCCCCCAACGTCTTATGCGTTCTGCAGCTCACCTTGTCCATCTGGAGGCTCCAGCCCCCTCCTTGTCTGCGCTAGGTTATGTCTGGGTCTAGGATCTGTGATTCTTCCTTGATTATTCATAGGAATCCAGGAAAATAGAAAATAGATATCCACAGATGAATTAAACACAGTCACTGGCCTTCCCTCGTTCTGCAGTCACTTCCCTGTTAAAGAGTTGGAAATATTTCAGAACCCACATTATCCCATTTTGTTGTCAAGCCACAACAAAGGAGAGGAGGCTATATATTAAAAAGACTGTCCTTACAAATCTCCCATCTCTCTCCCCCACGTTTTTGTACATTCTTTTCTTACTCCACGTAATCTCTTGCCTGCAGGTTAATTTCCAAAAGAATTCAAGAAAAAGTGTTTGGTCCACACATTTTTGAGCAGATGTGGTTCCGCAAATGTTTTAGAGATACCTAGGGGGTAGATTAGCTGCTTCTTGGGCATAGACCAGGTAGTTCTGGTACGACAGCAAATGCATTCTGGTTTTTAAATGGTGGGGAAAAAGGAAGGAAGAAAAGAAAGGAAGAATGAAACCAACAGCAACACCTAACAACCAAATTTATATGAACATTAATGGTAATAATTTTGCAAGAACAGCTTGTATTTGCATATAACTTCTGCAAATTGTGCCTCTGGCCAGCCAGGAATGGGGAGGACCGGCACCTGCAGCAACGAACTACGTACCAACTACAAAATTATGTTTATCCTTTTCCCCTCCATTTTTAGTATTTGGAAACACTTAACATGCACTGTTAATTTTTCTCCTTGCTTCCGAGCACACAGGGAAGTAGGACAGTGAAGGGATGCGCTCAGGATTAGAGAGCACGGTGGGAGATAAGAAGATCTTTGGGACCTGGACAACCTCTTGCAAGAGGCCTCTCCTCAGGGCAGCTCCAGCGAGGACCTGGGAACCAAGCGCCTAGGCAGACATGGAGTCAGAACCCTGCGAGAGGGACTTGAGAGACTTCAAGATAAGGCACAGGATGGTCTGTCAGGTGGGCCATGAGGTAATGTTCCCAGAGCCCTCCGAGCCCCCTGGGTAAAGGGCCGTTTAAGCACAGATCACTATCCTGGCTGTCATTTGTGTCTGCCACAACAGCCATAGCAATGGATACCGCAAAGGTCAGCCCCGGGGCCCCTGTTGCCTAACACGTTTAACAAGGGGTGGGGGTGCAAACGAGTCCATGAAGCTTGTTGTTGATCCAGATGCGTTTCAGCTGGCCAAGGCATGGGCCCTGTGAGAAACCCCAGATGGAGTCGATCTCCTCTGGGCCCAAGGCAGAGGTGGCAGCTAAAATTTAACTGGAACACACGTAAGGTAAGGCACATGGAGCGAAAGCTCATCTCAGCATCTTCTATGAGACACAACGGGACTCAGGGCAGAGCCTTGAGAGGCTGGGGCCAGCCACAGGGAGTGGGACTCACTCAGTTCAGGGCAGAGGCTCACCTTAGCCACCAAGCCAGTTGGAGAGGGGCTCTGGGCTCCTGAACAGTTGCTGTGCCCGTAGGGGTCTGGAGTCATCCCGGATCTCACCTGGCATTGCTTGGTGGGATCGTCACATGTCCTTTACCTTACATGAGGAAAAAGGGTCCCTCAGAGATGGAGAGACTTGCCCACAGTCAGTGGTTAGACAGAAGCTGAGTCAGGACCAGAAGCTGGGCGCTTGGCTTCCAGTCGGAGCACCTCCACTCCACCTTGTGCGGGCCTACCCCCTACCTGCGACAGGTAAAAGGCAGCCCCACAGCCCTCAGCTGGAGGTGGGGGCCGATGGGAAGCCCAGGGACCCCCCAGTTCTCAATACACTCCTTTACTCCCCTCGTGCCTTCCAACAAATGCTCTTTGAGCACTTATTATATATCATGCATTGTCACACATGGGGGTTAAGGACATGTAGCTGGGAGTCAGATTTTGGTCATTTACCCTTTGAGCTTTGATTTCCTCATCTGGAAAACGAGCAACACATAGAGTGAGTGTTGATGAAAGGGTTCGAGTTAGGGTTAGGATGAGGGCCAGGCCCTCAAGAAGTTCATGGTTTGTCCTGGGAGCCAGATTCATCAACAACCACACTCAGTGTGTATGAACACAGCAGTTTAGGAGCAGAGGAAGGAATAACTAAAACTAATGAGGGAACACCAGTATCTGCTCCGCCACCTACCAGCCGGATGACCACAGACCAGTCCCTTGACCCCTCTAGAAGAGGCTGAATTCCCCTATTGGTAAAATGGGATGATGTAAGTAGCACATAAATGCCAGGTTATGATTTATGAACTGGATATAATAAACATGAAGCCCTTGACACTCAGCAGGCACCAGTAAAGTAGTATCATTTTTTGAATGAAGTCAAAGAAATCTTCACAGAAGAGATAACATTTGAGTTGGGTTTTGAGAGATGGACAGAGCTTTAAAGTGAGAAGATAGACAGGACAGCATGGACAAAGGCATGGTGACATGAAAATACAGCATATTCAGAGAAGGCCAAGCAGCTAGGAGATTCTGGAGCAGGGTGTGTGGAGGAGAGTGGTAGAGAGGAGGTAGGGACCCGGCTGTGAGGAGCCTTGTGCCCTCACAATATAAAGAAATTTAAACCTTTAGACAATGGGGGACATTGGAGCCTTTTTGTTTTGTTTTTTGTTTGTTTTGGTTTTTAGAGACAAGGTCTTGCTATGTTGCCCAGGCTGGATTGGAACTCCTGGGCTCAAGCAATGCTCCCTCCTTAGCCTCCAGAGTAGCTGGGACTACCAGTACATACCATGGCACCAGACCCATTGGTTTTTTTGGTGGGGGGGCAGAGAGAGGACAGAGTCTCACTCTGGCACCCCAGCTAAAGTGCACAGGCATCTTCCCAGCTCCCTGCAACCTCCAACTCCTGTGCTCAAGCGATCCTTCTGTCTCAGCCTCCTGAGTAGCTGGGACTACAGATGCATACCACTGTGCCTGGCTAATTTTTCTATTTTTTTGTAGAGATGGGGTCTCACTCTTGCTCACGCTAGTCTTGAACTACTGGTCGCAAGTGATCTTCCTGCCTCAGCCTCCCAGAGTGCCAGGATTATAGGCGTGAGCCACTTCACTTGGCCCCTTTGGAGGTTTTTTGTTTTTTTTTTTTTTGAGACAGAGTCTCACTCTGTTGCCTGGGCTAGAGTGCCGCGGCATTAGCCTAGCTCACAGCAACCTCAAACTCCTGGGCTCAGGCGATCCTTCTGCCTCAGCCTCCTGAGTAGCTGGGACTACAGGCATGCGCCACCATGCCCGGCTAATTTTTTCTATATATTTTTAGTTGGCCAGTGAGCCACCG
>CAUYRT010023490.1:0-49867 GCA_963574885.1 Lepilemur ruficaudatus
GCTGCCTGCGCTACACTGATTCCACGGTGGAGCTAATATTTGAAAATAACACAAATTTTTGACTTATTGATAGTTCCACAAAAATTGTTCTAAGAAATTTTTTGAAAAATAAACACAAGCCAACCCATGCATTTGAAAGAATGAGAATGTACCTTCACAATAAACATAAAACAGGAGTCAAAATGAAACGTTAGAGATATCGATTGTTTGTTTAAACTTAGTACTTAAGGAAATTGGACATTTCATAATTAATAATATAAAGCTGGGGCAGTGCTGCAGATCCACAGAAATGGAAAAAATCAAGCTAGAGAATAGGAATCAAAACACTTGTGGCTTGAACTGCCTCAACTACATTTCTATATTTCCAGATCATCTTCCCTACAGAGTCCCATGGTTCTTGGATTAACAAGAGCCATTCTGGCAGGATTCAGAAGGCAGAGGCGAAGCTGTACCCACATATATCTCACACTCGGAAGGTCCACGCGGGGCTCCAGGCGTGGGTACAGTGCACACACGTTAATAGCTGATGTGCTCGCTCTCCTTGCTGGTGCAGGTAAGGGATTGGCCATGGGATTTCTTTCATCAGTTTATTTGATCTGTGGGCCATGATGTGTTCTGCTCAGTGAGGGGCACCATCTTCTCCCACAGTTCCCAGCCTCACTGAAGCTGGAGGCTTACAATCAGTGAGAATCTTTGCAGACTTCAGCTCACCCTCAAAGCATCCAGTGCACCCTTACTTTCCTGCACCTCATGCTCATCCTGCCTTCCTGGCAACCTGCCCTGCCGACTTCCAGCTCTGGCACCAATTACAGAGAAGGAACAGCCACACATCATTTACTTAACTAGCTCCTACCACTGCATGAAATCCTTCTAATAAGTACTGTATTCCATATCATTCCCATCATTCTGTTTCCCTTTTCAAACCCTAATAAAAGAATTTGGTAGCAGAACCGGTTCCAGAAAAAGAGAATCTTAAAGCTTCTTCCAGTCTGAAGATGAACTGTGGCTGACACTATTTTCCAGAAATATTCACTACAATATTTCCAGTCACGTGTGTTCTTCTAAAACATTGCTACTCTCCCATCAAGCAGTGGGATATATTGACCCTCCTCTTGAAATTATTGTGGCAGGCCTTTGTACTTGCCTAGATGAATAGAAGATGGAGAAAACAACCTGGTGTGACTTCCAAGGCTGATGCGGCTTCCACCAAGAGTTCTCTCCACCCACCTGCCCTTAGAGTGCAACTTTTCTGTTGTTAAGGAAACCGAGGACACACAAAGGCGTTCTAGCCAACAGCCCAGCTGACAGCCAGCATCAACGGGACAACATGTCAAGGAGAGAGCCGTCAAATGATCCTAGTCAGCAGCTTTTGAGCCACCGCAGCAGCCACTGAGCACAGCAAGGAGAAGCTGCCGCCACCAAGCCCTGCCCAAGAAGCAATTTCAAGAGCAAAATAAATATTGTTTTTGTTTTGGGCCACTAACCTGGGATGATTTGTTTCGCAGCAATGGATGATGAAATAGCGTTTGACACAGGGTCCCTAGATTCAAGTGTATCTGTTAGGAAGGACACTCAGAGCCCCTGGGACACCCATCCTTCAACCTGGGTGCACAATGACTGATAAGGAAGAATGTGATGGCTCACGGCGGGAAGGTGCAGAGCCAACAGCCACAACATCAGAGCTTGGCTGTAAGGAAGGCTCAGGGCACCGAACCTCAGACTCTCCTTGCAACTGTGCCCTCTTGTTACTTACAATCCTGCCACCGACAACTTCCGTAAGTTTGCTCTCACTCTTCTAGCTTCTCTTCATCGAGTGGTCTTCAATGTTTCCCCTAGATCCCAGCTATCACCACTCTGAACTAAAGGAGTCATCCTTGTGATGTGAAGCTGTGAATACGGCAAAAGTGCCCTCTCACAGACTCTGCCCTCTCAGACCCACGCTCTCTCTGCCATGCAGAGATGGACTAAAAGAAAATGCTATACCGAACTTTTCCTTTTGATAACAAAAACAATTTTAAAAGTTCCTGAAAGTATTTTTTGAAATCTGAAGGATCTCACTAACTTGAAAGAGGCAATAACCCCAATCCTGGAAATAATCTGTTATGTCCAATGGATAGCTGCTGGTTAGATATTAACTAAACTTTAAACACGGCCCCTGAGCCATTGCTGTAAAACACACAAGTTGTCTTAACAAGTGTACCCATTTTAAATGCATGCTATCACCACAGAAACTTCGAACAGAATAACCAATCACGTCTCCCGAAACTGGATTTTTAGTTTTGTCAGATATGCTACAAATCACAACATATAAAAATAAACAAGTCTGCTAGTCCAAAATCTCTGATGAATTCTAAAAGTACTTCATCTAGCTTTGAAGGCACATAGAAACTAGATATATCACCACGTGAAACTATAATACACAAACAATCTCCTCCATTTAGAGATTGATTATTAAGATTTTAGATAATGCAACTGCGTATGCCTTTAAATTTTATATAAAGCAAAAATAGGTATTAGACTTTTTCATGATGTAAAATTTTAATATTATCAGTTTCTTAATTTAGCTATGAAGTCAAAATGATTTGAGTGGATTTTTTTCCTTCTAAATGCCTCATAAGAAAGAAAATTATAGTTTGGTTGACATAAATCATTGTAAATTTGTGCAAACATTAATAAAAAACAGTAAAATGAAAATTCTTTCAAAACTCCCAACCACATGTATATGGCAACAATAACATGAACCTGCAATCAGAGTCATTTATGTTTAGGACCTGTGGTTGGTAGACTAATGGCCCCCTGAAGATGTCCATGTCCTAATCCCTGAAACTTCTATGTTAGGTTACACAGCAAAAGGGAATGAAGGTTGCAGATAAAATTAAGGTTGCTAATTATCTGACCTTAAAATAAGGAGAGTAGCCTGGATTAGCCAGGTGAGCCCAATACAGTCACCAAGGTCCTTAAATGTGGAAGAGGGAGGCAGAAGAGGAGCAGTAGAGAGAGGGCAGTACGAGAAAGACTAAGCCCAATGCTACGGGCTTTGAAGATAGAGGAAGAGGACCAAGGAATCTGGGTAGCCTCAAAAGGCTGGAAAAGGATAAGGAATGGCTTCTGCCCTAGAGCCTCCAGAAAGGAACACTGTCTTGCCAACACCTTGATTTTAGCCCAGTGAGACCATTTTGGGTGTCTGAACGTTAAGACAATAAATTTGTGTTTTTTTGAAAACCACTAAGTTCATGGCAATTTGCTACTGCAGCCATAGAAACAAATAAAAATTCTTTCATAAAAATAAATTCACTTTCACATTCACTCTCTTGCACTAAAAGCATGTACAATTGAGACAGCATGTTGAATATTTATAATCAGTTGACTCGTAAACTGAAACATTTGTCAGCCTGCAAGGTATATGTAAGGACTGAATTATATGTAAGATAAAGAATCATACTTGTTGAGTCAATAATTATTCATGGTGATATTAAAATTCTCTTTAGAGAACAGAAATTAATTCTCAGCTAACATCTTGGGAGAAGGGAAGAAGGCTGTTTTTATAAGGTACAGATGTTGATACATAAAACTAACCATATAGATATTATACTTCAATAAACGATTTTAATAATCAATTACTATGTTGCTCTAATACTATAATATTCTCATTAAATTGTTAAACTAAAATGGTCATATTTAAAAGATGCTCATATTATTTTTATGATCACTCTTGAAATTTTCTGGTAAAATATATTACACAAACTACTTTGGTAATGTGCTCTAAATAGGATGACATAAAGCTTAGATAAAGAACCACTATAATCAAGTGGCCAGAGAATGAAAACGTGCAAGCAAGGAAGGGAGGAAGTCAGGGAAGCAGAGGGAGAGAGGGAGAAAAAGAGTCATTTGGACACATAAATGAGCCTCCATAGATTTTGGCTGAAATATTTCACAATATCACCGAATATCACGTTTGTCCTTAATTCTAAGAGGAAATGTTACAGGGCACTTCTGTGCCCAAAGGAAAAAATAATATATTTTTGCATTTGCTCAGAATTTTTTTAAACAGAAGACTGTGACTTATTATCACCTGAATTTTTGTATAATATTTTCATCCTTCAAATAGGAATGATGCTATATTGTTTTTTTTATAGATAACGGATTGTGAATTAATCCATAGGCAGTAGGGAGTTATCTTAAACCCCCAGAAAGAGTGTACATTCCATCATTCACCCAGACCTAAGCAGCTCACAACTGCCCCCTGGTGAACTTAAAAGTTACCACTTTTAATATGCTTCATTGCCCAAAGAGTCAAATTAATGCTAATATAAAATCACACATAAAATTTGAGGAATGGTATAAAATATGTTCCAAAAACTTTTCATTTTTATGTAGAAAATAACATGATCGTGTATTTAACTAATCTTAATAAAACTCCTAATTCACAAAAAGTAGAACTTTACTTTGCTGCTCCCAAGCTCAAACATCACTTTCTATGTGAAGCCTTCTGTAACACACAGCCCAACACTCTATGCTTTATTAACTATATCATAGCACTAATCACATGAAATTGTAGTAAGTTATTGGCCTATCCATGAGATGATGAAGTATTGAGGGCAGGGTCTAAATATAATTTGCCTTAATAGTACAGTATCTAACAAATAATAAATGCTAAATATGTGGTTGTGGAAGGTTATTTACACTACAGAATAGATGCTGCCAACATTCTGTCCACGAACCAATAACATATGTCTCAGCTACCGCAACATATCCAATGTCTTCAAGAATTTTATTTGCTCCAAGAGAAAGCCAGATGTATCTACTCCTTATCAACAAAGAGCGTAACAATTTGGAAGTCCCCAGCCAGACCCTAAAACCAGAAGCTGACCATGTTAGCAGGATACCCAGTAACCCCTATCACAGCATATTCTTCAGCCAGAGGAAATGAAAGTATACAAATACTAGCCTCAATAGCCAACTTTCCTACAGCTAAACTGACTACACTCTAAACACAACTAACATGGCTAAAAATAATAAAAATGGCTATTTTAATAAGCACTAGTAATTACCCCGTAATATGTAATTGCTTTAGCACTTTTTTCCTCATTTAATCTTCACAAAAATTTTATGAAGTAGGCACTATTATTATCATCATCCCCATATCACAGCCATGGCAACTGAGGAAGAAAAACAAGGTCAAGCACTGGCAGAATAAGGACTGAAACCAGGCAGTCTGAATACAGAGTCACGCTTTTAAGCACTGCAATAAGTTCAATATTCCCTACATGTCCGTTAAATTTTATCTAAAAGATGACTTCTTAAAAATGGCGATGTAAGCCAGGCACAGTGGCATGTGCCTGAAGTCCCAGCTATTTGGGAGACTGAGGTAGGATGATCACGTGAGCCCAGGAGGTCAAGGCTGCAGTGTACCATGATCAAGTGTGTGAATAGCTACTATACTCCAGCCTGGGCAACATAGTGAGACCCTGTCTCAAAAGAAAAATGATGATATAAAGGTATTTTTACACCCTTCCTTTAAAACCTACTGAAAACTTATAAAGTGACGTTAGGAAAAAAATGGGGGAAACTGCATATTTAGTGAAAGTAAAAACAGTCACTAACTCAAACTGCCAATCAAAATGCACCTGTCAATTAATGTGAAATCTGGGAAGCCACTGGAAGCTGACACACACCTCCCCAGACCTTGAACAAACCCCAGAATTTCCTAAAAGCAAAAATCACAGTTACACAAGGCCTCCATCTAATGACCCTTTGATTAGAAAAGACATCCGGCATAATCAAGTGAATACAGATCAGTATCTCAGAAAGCAGAGAAAGTGGTGTTAAAGGAACAAACACTTGATAGACCCTAACTCCTTCCTCTACTGGAAGTGGCAGAAGAGGAAGGAAGACAGAAGCTCTTGTCTTAAGGGGCTCTGCTATACAACGGAAACAGAGGGGAGAGCCTGGAAATGACATCTTTATTTAGACAGTTTTTGAAATAACAAATTGAAATCACAGATGCGGAGTCATCTAGCTCATACCCAAACCACTGATGCCCCTGCTCACACTGTACTTTGGCAAACACTAGCCCCACTTAAAGACAGGCAATAATCAGGAGCGGCCACAGGGGACCTGTGCCTAAACGCGGCAAATACCAAAAGCCAGAGAGAAATGGAAGTAAAAGGCCAGTGAAGAACAAACATCACAGGAGGAATTACCAAGCAAACAGATGAAGAATTTAGACAAATAACTCCTCATAGATTCAAAAATGCATAACAATTACAGACAAAAGGATCTTTCTTTTAAAGATAAAAGTTCAAAGAAGACGTACAAGTATAGGTTCAAGAAAAGTACCAGGGTTCAAATGATAAAACAGAAGATAATTAAAAAAGATGGAAATAAGCTGACAAAGCTATGAAATACTACAGAGATGAAAAGCCACTTTGGGAACAAAAAAATAATAGAGAATTTAACTGAAAACATAGTAAGAAAAAATGTTCAATGGGAAAGCACATTAAGTGAAATGAAAAAGTTAAAGATGAAGAGCGCTGATAGGGAAAAATCAAGGAGAAATATATTTTCAGGGTTACTGAAGAAAAGAACAAAACAAATAGTATATTTTAAATATAATTTTAAAACCTCTTGACAAAAACAGACTCTGCTCAGGGTTTAAGGGCAAGATCCAAGAAAAATTGATAAAGAAAGATAAGATCAAGACATAACTGATAAAGTTACTGAACTTCTAGTTTAAAAAAAAACATTCATGAACATCCTGTACAAAAAAGCAAAACAAGAACAAGTGAAGAGATCGGTTTGCTTCAGCCTTCACAGTGACACCAAAGGCCAAACAGAAAAGCCTTGTTTCGTATTTCTGAGCGCAGTAATAATTAAAACTAAGCAGCTTTGACAATAATGGTTAACAATCAGAAAATAAATGTTAATGACCTTAATTTTAAAAGAATAGTAAAACAAAAAGAAAGAAAAGAGAAATAGAAGGCAATGTCATTCATTTTCCCATCTTTCCCAGCAAAAAAGCCAAAAGATGCTGTTTAAATTCAGGCATTTAAAAATGAGAATTACTAGACCTTGAAGTCAGTCTTTTTTTCTTAGCTATTAAGTAATAACATCACTTTGGTAAAAGGACATTCATATCAATAAATTACTTCAATTTAAATTCAATTTTGATTTTTTCCATTACATTGGAAGCAAACTGAAAAAATAACATTCTTCATGAGAAATAAAAAGTATAAATATGATCTTATTTTTGTGGAAATGCAAAGTATAAATACGATTTTATTTTATTAAAACCATTTCCATTTATTTATGTGTACGTAACACATGTAGCACACAGATGATGTAAATAATGTTCAACAAATGTTAACATTAATAGAAGGTGTGAGGCAGGGAGGTGATGGGATGTTTGCATACTTTAATGTTTCTTAACATGAGCTATACATCATCTTTTCAAATAATGGTTCTACTTCAGTAATTCCATAATCTTTCTCAAATCCCTGTATAACTTTTTGGTTTTTTTTTTGAGACAGAGTCTCACTGTGTTGCCTGGGCTACAGTGCCATGGTGTCAGCCTAGCTGACAGCAACCTCAAACTCCCAGGCTCAAGTGATCTTCCTGCCTCAGCCTCCTGAGTAGCTAGGACTACAGGTATGCACCACCATGCCCGGCTAATTTTTTCTATATATTTTTAGCTGTCCAGTAATTTCTTTCTACTTTTAGTAGAGATGGGGTCTCACTCTTGCTCAGGCTGGTCTCGAACTCCTGAGCTCAAACAATCCATCAGCCTCGGCCTCCCAGAGTGCTAGGATTACAGGCGTGAGCCACAGTGCCCAGCCCCTGTATAACATTTTATTTCCACTTCCTAGATAAGAGAAATGAGATACACAAAATTGAAGTGACTTGACAGAGAGTGACCTAACTCAGGATAATATTTTAATAAATATTTTGATGTACCTACCTGTTGGTATCATTATTAAAATGTATTGATTTGGCTCAATAAAAGGAGGAACTTTTTAATATAATTACATATGCCTGGAAATAGGATGAATACAACATGAACTAGGAAATTCAAGGAGCATTCAACACTAAATTCACCAACCAGGTCTTACTGACGGTGGGCATACACTATGGGCATCTTAGACTTACTGCTTTTTGAGAGCATCTCCAATTCTGAAAATGCTTGATTTTGTGAAGTCATAGAATTTTGTGAATCTCTCTCACGCTACAAAAATAATACCATATACATTTTTAAAACTCTACAGCTTTAAATCTTTTCCACAAATACGTCCTTTTTCCTTACATACCCATAACAATTCTTGAATCAGGTAGGACAGCTGTTTTAGTTCCACTACTTTGCAGATGAAAAAGTTAAAATTCACAAAGCAGAAGGCACATGGTCCAAGATCATATAGACAACTGCAGAGCCAAGACCTCTTTTTTTGATTCCACACTTATTGCCCAGGTAGCTATACTACATATAATTACGGTAGTCCACTGTTAACAACACATTTCATTTACACAAATAGTGACTTTCTGAGCACCCATGGCTGCTTAGCTCAAAGTGGAAGAACAGCTGGATCCACTCGTACAATCCTCTACTCTGTGTGAAAGAAAGAACCTTGGAACTTCATGGAAAAGAAATTTAAGGTAACCACACTATACATTCATCATTATGAAACAAATCCTTTTTTTTATATGGAGTGAAATCATTCTCAGAAAGGCTTGCTATTGTCCTCTCGGTTCCCAAATGCATGGAGCAGAAGTCACCCCACGGCCAGCGCTGGGACGTTTAGCAGTTGTTCATCAGAGGTAGTAAACAGAGCAAAAGTTTTAATGCGAACTCTCATAGGCTAGACTAATGTATATGTGTGTGTGTGTTTTGAACACCTGCTCTAAGCCAGCTGTCGAGAAGCACTAGGTAAACATACTGAAATGCCTGTCTGGTGGGGGGTAGGGGGACCGAAGCAAAACAAGGAGCCAGGGCCAGAAATTAACCCTCCATATTCACAGTGAGGGCAAGTGCTTAAATACATTAAAGCGTACATCCACCAGATTGTATGCTGAAGTTTGTGGGCAGGAAATAATGGATAACCGGGATCTTCATAAAATTTATTTGATGTTTTCTAATGGCAGATGATAAAGGGACAAATCCAAGTGCAATAAAATTAAGAACTTAAAAATCAAGTAAAGAAAACCTAAGCAAAAAAAAATTTTTTTTAAAGGAAGGGGCAGATGAAGACTGCCCTTGGAAATAAAACTCTTAGTATGGACACAAAAGACAATTTTATAAATCCCAAGTAGGCTATTTAAATTTGAGAACCTAAGCAGAAAGACACAGCATGATATTCTGTGGCTCTTGGCAAGATTTTGTCACCACTGGCAAACTGGAAATACACAAAACAGTTTTAAAAGCCATATTCAAAATCTCTTTTCAACTGTGTAGACAATGGCAATGTTGCTTCCTCTGCTGACATTTTCTAAACTTCATCTTAATATTGACCTCGTCAATGTACTGAAATATAAAAAAGATAACTGTTCAAACTCTGCAATTTTCTCCCTATATCAGACTTTGTTAAAACAAACAGCCCTAACAGGCTTAAAAACAAACATTAATGTATTCTTTGTTCTAAGGTCTCTATAACTGAAAATATGGATGAAAAATATCGAAAAAATAGCAATGAGAAAAAAAATTCAATGGGACAAACACATTAAGTGAAATACTCAATGCTTCTTCCTCTTTAAAGACTTTTATCTCACGAATTATGAGCTATAAGGCACAATCATTTAGAATGAAAGCATATTACAGCTACTCATGATAATATTTTGAGAGTTTATCCTCAGGGTAAATTGTAACACAATAATTCTCTTTGCCATCATCTATCCTCTAGTTGTCATAATAAAATTACTTACAGAACAATCGTACTGCCAAAATTTATAAACTTAAACTTACAAAGCTAACATTGATCCACTCAAACATAAAAATTTGATGACAATTTAACCAAAAAATAAAGTAGTACAATCTTAGCAACATACATAAGGAAAAGGATAAATACATTTTGCACAACAATAAGTGAAGAGCATCTCCATGTTTATAAAGAGGCAAGAAAATTTAAATTCATTGCCTTGGCCCCACTAGTCTTAAGGAGTACATAAAAAAATTTTTTAACTTTACCATATAAACAGAATTATCAAGGGTGTGCTGGAGCTAGCTCATCCCCAGCTCATGGGCACTGATTGTTAAATTTAAGAAATCTTGCCAGCCAGTTGGTAAACCAGTGAAACCAGCCATTGTGATAGTATTTACATCATGGAAATTGACAAACACTACAGATCGGGCCTTTCCCCTCTCTCCTTCCTCCAGAGAATCAGTTTACTCACACACCACTGATCAACAGACAAATAAGTACACAGCACAATTAATCTTCACAAAGTAAACGTATCTGCACCAAGGATCAGGAAAAAGAACATTACTGATACTCCCAGAAATCTCCCTTGTACTGCCCGTACAGGGCTGAAAACTCTCAGATACAAATTCTAGAAAGGAGCAATTTTAGCAATGAGGATGGGAGAAGGCAATTTTAAGTGGAAGATATAACCTGCAAAATCATTTGGAAGTACCGGTGAAAGTGGGCTGGCAGAAAAAGGCATAGCACCACGTGCATTTATTTGAAAACAACAAGAGTAACAGGAAGAGGAAAATACGAGATTGTATGTGCTGTGCAGCTACATGAGAAATTATGAGGCCCATGCTGCTGTAGCAGACCTATTCAGTGTAAAAACCTTATTTACGAAATGGAGATGGTTTAACATATCGTAATTTTCTTAGTATTACCTGTGATTTTTATATTACAACCAGTAGGTAGAGTAGAAGAAAATTTCAAATAACTACCACAAATAAAGTGATGCCCAGCATTTGATTACTGTTGAACTTCACAGGTTTTCCCTGCCCCTTTAATTCAAACTATACTTATCTGTCAGAAACCAGCGTTACAGCCTTTCAGGATGATCCTGCTTCTCTGAGGAAAGCAGACACTGCAGGGCAAAGAGGACCACACTTGACAGCAATTATGCACCACACATTGCTGGTACTGGGATTATGCTTATAGGAACTGATGTATATTAAACAAAATCTGGATTCTTTTTTCAGTACCAGTGATCAGTTGCATGAAGTGGTTTTCCGTTTTTTAATATTCATCTGAAAGTTGATTCTTAAAATACCAGCTTAAGTTCTGGAAAAGAATGATAGCTAAGCTTCTGAAAAACAAAAAATGGGTTGCTTCTTTATAAATTTCTTTGTATTTAAGAGGTTAAAAAGTTACATTTTAAAAATATTAATAGATATGCATGTGTAAGTATTGACTTTTCTGTCTTATATTCAGACAAGGAAGTGCTATAATGAGAATAAACTGCCCAAAAGCAATGTTCAAAGCAGCATTTTCAATGCAATTATACAGTCCAAACAACCAACCTTTATTGTTTTTCTCTTCATATGGACATTCATTCATCCATTTGTTCTTAGAGTCACATTGATCCTGGAAGAAAAGCACACACACAAAAAAATAATGAGAAAAATTCTACAAACTGATATTATTCCTCCATCGGGGAAAAAAGGAAAAGAAAACACACATCTTAATTCTATAGTTCTTTAAGGTCTTGAATAGTGGAGTGACATGATAAAAATAATAACCGAGAGTTTTTTCTTTAGTTATCTGTTGCTGGCTTGCTCTTTAGCAGCCATGAAAACGCCAAATAGAGAAATGAGGAAGTAGAGTGAGAAACACAAGCTCGGACACTATGATAAGATCCTGGGCACCGGATAATGAAGACCTAGACAAAGATAAGGAAGGAAGGGAGGGAGAGGATAAAAAGAAAGGGATGCAGGAGAGAGAAAAGGCTGAGGAGAAAATGGCAAAAATTGGTTTATAAGTGAATTATAAGAGAAATCCCTAATATCCAAACTGGAGCACTTGGCTCCATGATTCTTAGCATCTAAAAGATTTTAAGGTTATGCTGTTTTATTAAGGCAATGACAATTTTTTTTCTTTTATAGTCTATACAAATATGCAGAATAACACAAATAATTCTTGATGGCTCCATGTTGGCCAATACCCAAGCAACTTTAAACAAAAAATGATCTAAGTTAATATATGCCCCTTCTTAAAAATTAAGCAAATGTAAATAAGTAAATATTTATGTGGTCTATAAAAGGTCCCTAATTTCCGGGACCATCTGGATCTTACCAAATAAATTACAATATTAGTGGGGCTGGATAGTTCTGGTTGCAAAAGACCATTTGCCCCATTTGGATATATCTTGCAAGTCTTCCTAGCTATTCTCTTTCAGCATTATGTTACTTGCTTCAGAATTTCCATTTCATGAGGCAAATTTTCTTTGGCACTCAGTTGAGCCAGCTTATTAGACACAGTTGACTTTATTTTTCGTTTGGAATTACACTCAAGAGGGGCCACGCCTTGGAGTTCTCAGCAGCACCCATTCTGTGCCAACGTCTACGTACTTTAGCAATGGGCTTGGTTTCCTGTGTGTGTGTTTCCATACATTTGAACAGAAAAAGAACTCACTCAAAAGGCCCTCAATGAAATAAACAGCAGAGTTCACAAGTTCCATTGGCCTGAGCTGTGAAGGGAACTGGCCTTTAATTTTATTTCAGTTTTAAACATATGTCTCTATGTCTCTTACGTCTCAAAACACATCCCCTAATGTGTACTACATGATACTAGAAAAGCAATGCAATATTTTAATGTTATAGCGGCAGACTAGAAATATTATCTTGAAATGCAGAGTATAATTCTTCTATTTAACATGATGAAATCATGACGCAGTACTCTTTGAAATACTTAAGAAGTCATCTAAGACACCATGTTCTCATCCGACACGTCTTGTTCTTTCTAGTCTTCAAAATATACCTAACCCAATCAGCTCCTCCTTCTTAGCAGAAAGTTTAAGGTACTTCAAAACTGGCTTCAATTTTTTATTCCAGCTCCCTAAATATTTCAAAATGTGCTTCTGTAATTTTTTTCATGTTTTAATGTATCATGAGCATTTTCTCAAGATACGAAATTTTTCAATGTTTAATCCAAAATTCTTAATACTCCATGACAAAAATACATTATTATTTACTCTGTAATTTTTGTCTAATAGTTTATGATTTTCATTACCAATAACAGAAACATCCTTCCTCGTAAATCTTGTGTGCACCAGAGCCTCCGCTAGCCTGGATGATGCCTTTGTGCAACTAGAACGGATGCCCACTCTGGACAGACACAGACTCTAAACAGGAAGAGCCCAGTATAGATTACAAGCACTATTCACCCCTCAGCCAGGCAACCTCATCCTACACTGTTGTACTCAGCTGTACCAACTTATATTCCCACCAGGAGAGAAAGGGCTAACAGTGCCATTCTCATCTTTGTTTCCCAACATACAGCAGAGAGCCTAGCAAATTTTAGGACACAGACAGACTCTAAACAGGAAGAGCCCAGTATAGATTACAAGCACCATTCACCCCTCAGCCAGGCAACCTCATCCTACACTGTTGTACTCAGCTGTACCAATTTATATTCCCACCAGGAGAGAAACGGCTAACCATTTCATCTGCCATTCTCATCTTTGTTTCCCAACACACAGCAGAGAGTCTAGCAAATTTTAGGAGACCAATAAACCTTTGTCAAACGAATGAGTGAAGTTAACAATGAGAAATGCAAGAAACTTCAAATAAAGAAAATTCCTCTTTTACATCAATTATGTGGGTATTTCTTGCCCAAGTAACTTAGGCCTTCCTAATATAATTTTTAAGTACAGTCCGCAGACTAAAATAAACATTAAATTATGTGAACTACACATTTTATAGCTCTTTGGAATTAACAAAATACCCTAATGTTATCATTTGTTTTGAAAGCAGTTCTGTGAGTTGAGCAACATGGACTATTTTAAGATCCACCTGAAGACGACGAAACTGATCAGAGGTAAATTTTATATCCAAGGTAATAAGTTAGAATGTCAAGGGCCTTATGAACACCTCCCTTAGTCCCAATCTTAGTGCAAGGGTCTCTGTGGTTTACCATACCATCTATCTTTGCAGCCATCTACAATTTAAATATATGTTTCTGTGTGATTTAAAGCTGGGAGGGCCTGGTACAATAGTAAATTTTGCTTTCCATCCAATTCAAGCTCCTGAGTGTTCAAGATTCACCTCTTATTCTTTGGTACCTACATAGCACAAATGAAGTAAGGAGAGGACACAGTTTAGAGCTGAGATGACCTGTCCCTAATTTCACCTCTCATCTACTAGCCATGTGACCTTTAACAACTCATCCAACCTCTCTGAGGCCCAATTTTCAACTCCACAGAAGCTGAAATAATACGGGTTCTATCTACTATGCCTACCCTAATTGAATAATGTCTATATAGCAATCTGTAAAACTTTAAGTGTCATACATGTAAAAATTATCAGTCTTTAATCAACAGCCTAGAAGGAGGAAAAAAAAAAAGATTTCCCTAAATGTAGGCCACATGACAGAATAGATGAATCTCTAATTTTATTCATGCTAAAGGGCCTGTCGGTTGCTCCCCACATCCCTATAACCAAGTTGTGATATAAAATAGGAAAATGGCACATTTCCAGTAACAGTTAATAGCTCATCAATTTCTGAATTCAATTTACTTAGCTCTGCCAAATAGGTTTCTGAAATTATCCAGTAAATCTTCCCAAAGCACAGAAGTTTTACAGGCCAGTGTCCTCAGTGAAAGAACTCACATATGATTTTGGTACTCACTTTCCTGGCTTCAAAAATGATTCTCAATTCACTTATTTCAATATCAAAAGCATGAGAAATGAGAGAAGGCATAAAATATTACATTTTGGAAAAAAATTTAGACTTTCTTTTAAAACTTTTTATTTTTAATCATGATTGATACATAACAGTAGTATATCTTTATAGGTCACCTGTGATGTTTTGATACAGGAATAAAACTGTGAATTAATCAAATCAGGGTAATTGGGATATCCATCACCTTAGGCATTTATCATTTCTTTGTGTTAGGAATATTCCAATTTCACTCTTTCTGTTATTTTAAAGTATACCCCAACTTACTGCTTAGATTTATTTTTAAACAAAAATACTGCTGCCTGGAACCATGGGACAGCCTAGAGAAATTCCAGTTACACCTGTTTCACTTTAGTAGCTGCAAGCAATCAAGAATGATTTGCTAAATTCTTCGCTTCCTCACTCTTTTTCTCTCTCTTAAAATGTTCACACATGGTCACCCAGCTTCCTTTAGAATTTACAGACAGTACACCCTGGACAACAGAAATGACCTTGGCCATAATGAAAGTGAACGCTATCCACTTTAACAAATGAGGAATTACTCTGGAATAATTACCGCAGAGTACAGGCATTATATGACACCACAGTACCACACTGCTTGCTCCTCATCACATCGTAAATGATCTCTTATGTTCTCAGTTTTTAAAGGTTAGCATTTAATACATTTCAAATACTCAGGACCCATAAGTACACTTGTTGCTGGTTCCTCTGGGAATCCTTTATGTATCTTTAATAGAGATGGAGAAATACGTTTTAAATGTGTTTATAGACATTTGACTAGTCAAGGCATTCTACTCTGTGCCCAAAGGTAATTTAGTTGCTCTGTTTCAAGTAAATTGAATTCTGGTGCTGGCAGAGCAATCCCATTTGGAATTCCGTCTTCCAGATTCAGGTTTATAAATCACTGCTTCATTAGCTATGATCTTGTGTTTTCCAGCAATGATTTTAAAAAATCAGGCAATAAAGGTTTATATACATATTCAATTCGGTTGCCATAACTTTTAAAGCCGATTGGGGGACTCGACAGGCAGGCTTTGTAAGTGCAAGTCTGTGATATTAGATAACAGGTCCACGTTTGTCTTGCTCTGCACATCAAGGTTTCTACTACGTAAGTTGCTTCCCCCCCCCTTCACTTAAAGTTATTTCTGTTTCATCTATCGCAGTGAGCTATCTTGGGAACGAAAAATATTTGAAGGTTAATCTAAATATTTCTGGAGATAAATGCAAATCTAAGTGCCACGTTTTCATAGCTATTTTGACTTAAAATGAAAAGAGAAGCTGAAGACACAGAGAAGAACACTCGTTGCTAGGTGACAGGTGACACCTACTGTATCTCTTCTGAACTTGTACAGCATGACACACCTTACTACCGAGAAAAGACACATGGCTTTCCACTGGACACACATCATTCTGTATAGAGAAGCAAACTAGTATGTTCAGAAATTCTTTTAAAAAGGCCACAGGTAGTCAGCAAATCATGTCTGTATAAACAGAGATGCCTCTCACAAAAGGACAGGAGAGTACTGTATTTTCCATTTCAGGCACATATGTTCCATAGTCTAACCAAAGTCTACATATGAAATACATATAACTTTCATGATTCATGATTAAACATTAAATGGTGAAGATAGCACTTCAATTAGGGTACAGTCCATAAAGAAAGCATTATTCTCCTAGTAAGTAATCCAATTTCCACTAAACTTAATAACACACGGCCATCATAGTAAAGATTGGATGAGTTAAAAAAAACAAAGTACAAAGAACTTCAACATAGCTTTTTTTTCTGAACATACTTTATAATTACACACCTACTTTCCAGTATTACATCCCTTCCTCCAGACAAAGACCCAGGCACAAAGTTCTACACCCTCGCTTTTGACTCATCAGGCAATCCAGGTGAAAATACAGAAACTTGAGAGACCCCACTATACCCAGAATTTCAGGATCTCACATGAATGAATGGCATGCTCCACTCCATGTGAGAAAGGCTGGGAGCCATCATGGAAAAGATCCAGGTATGAAAGCCAGAC
Organism: Lepilemur ruficaudatus; assembly: GCA_963574885.1. Taxonomy (NCBI): domain Eukaryota; kingdom Metazoa; phylum Chordata; class Mammalia; order Primates; family Lepilemuridae; genus Lepilemur; species Lepilemur ruficaudatus. The sequence goes on from CAUYRT010023490.1 coordinate 16,874, forward strand.
GGAATGAACGTAAGCTTTATGCTTGGGGGTAATATGAGTTGGAGCAAACTGTTTATATTTCATATGCTTCCCTTGTCCTCATTTGTTAAACTGGTATCCTAAAATCTCTCCCTTCGTAAAGCTTAAAATGTTGAAAAAGAGAACGTATATAGTGCGTATACCAGAATGTCTAGTACATAATAAGTATTCAACAAATGTCATCCCTGCTCCCTATATAATCCAATGGCCAAACTCCTCTTTCCACTTAAACTTTCCTGACAAGTAGGAACAAGCTATGACCTAGACAAAGTTACACTGCCTCAGTATCACCTTCCACCACAATTGCGTGTTTTTTATAGGAAGGCTGTGGGGGATACACAGGAAATAGAATCTCCACCTTAGGATCTCACAATAGAGTGTTTATAGTTCATCCAATAAGAGGACTCAACGTCACTAATAACCCATATATTCAATAATGATCTTTTAGCCTGTAATCCTAGCACTCTGGGAGGCTGAGGTAGGAGTCTCACTTGAGCTCAGGAGTTCGAGACCAGCCTGGGCAAGAGTGAGACCCCCATCTCTAAAATAAGAAATAAAAACACATTAAAAATAAATCAATAAATAAATCATATAAAATATCTTAAAGAATAAAAAAAACCTCTATTAGTTGCAAATAAGCCAATTCAAAATTCTCCATTTATAAAACTGTTGTTCTTCCCTATTTCCAGTTGTATGTTTCTCTGAAATTATACCTCCACCCAATAATTCTTCACTATTAAAAAAAAAAGCACATAATACTACAGAAAGAACAACTTAAGAATCAAGGTCCCGCTTGGAGAAGGTATACCCTGAAGCTTGAGCAGTCAACTGAGAACAGAGTTCACAGAATAAACAGCCCTTTTTCAGAGGTAGGAAGTAAAGCAAAAGCACACTGACATGGAAATTACTCTTTTAATCTGTTTTTAGCTTCTATTCCATTACACCCTATCATTCTATGCACCCAGATAACAAATAAACCTTTAAAAGAAATAACCATAGCAAATGAATTAAGCATTTCTTTTACATATATTGTACTCAATATAATAGTTTGAGAATAATTTATGCTACACTCAGATTCAAGTGTAATTGCCATTTTATCACGACTGCATAGTCAAAAATGTGATTTGTACTGCAAAGGAATAACAAGATGATTAAATTTTGTCTTTATTAGTCTAATTTACATGATTTAGAAGGTAACAAAATATAAACATGTGCCATTTGTACTTGCGCATAGTACGTAAGGACTGCCACATGTATTAACGACATTCTGCCAAAAGTAACTTAGACACACACAAGTTTGAATTGACATCTGAAGAACTCACATTCTTCTCTCAATCCTATCTTTCAGGATGTGTTTTTAACTATCATGCTAATAAAAACCCCTCAGATTTTAACATCTTTAAGAGGCTGGTGGGAGGCAGGGAAGAATAGGGTACCTATGTAGTAACATCCAGTTCACCTCCCAGAACTATATGTAAGGAAAATGTGGTTGTGTGATTTATACATAGAAAACTAAAAATTCTGAAAGCAACTGAAAATAAAATCATAAACACATATTTTGTTATCAGTTAAAAATGCATAGCCCATGTAGCCTATGAATTTCTCCACTACTTCACTTCAATGAGTGCTGAACATAGCTAAGTACTATACATTATGGGATAAATAGTTTAAAATTTTATATATGAAAGATCTATGGCATATTCAAGAAAAATCAGTATGCAGTATACATATTTGGCTTTCCTATTAATTGTTGCCTTATATGCTTAGCCTGCCAATTCTAAGATAAATCCCATTCAAATTCACAGTAAACAGTTTGCTTAGTGAATAAATTTATTTTCTAGTCCATCACAACAATAGTTGATTAAAATATGTTGCTCTTATCCACTTTTAAATTAATTCATGAGAAATAAAACAAATATTTATTAAGTTGCGAGAAAAACATTCCATCAAACTGTGAAACCTGAGCAGAAAAACAAATGGCACATGCTTAATTATGGTTGACATTTAAATAAAATTTGCATTCTCAAAATATTTTGCAATAATTAGAAAATATCAGATAAAGTATTTTAGGATATTTTATGTTCAATCTCTTCATACTTCCGAACCCAAGGAAGTTTTAACAAAGGCAGATTTTACAATGTAATTTGAAAGATGTATCAAAGAACTTTATAGATTCGTCTTACTGACTTTTAGACATACTGGTACAGAAACAAGAGAATTTATTTGATATTTTTAATGATTATCTATCTTATGGGTTGGTGAGTACCTTACTGAGCAATAGGTTTGACTGGTTGAACTCATCAATCCAGTTTGTGTATTTACACATCATCATCTTTGCTCCACGTAACTCATAATCTGGTCTACAACATACAGCTAGCTATCATAATACATACTTAATCAATTAGTATTTCTCAATGATGAGCAAATTAGTACACTGTCAAATGGGTTGTTTAACCATATGCTTCTCTCATTACTAAATAATCCAAAAGAATCAAAATAATATTTGTTGAGAATGACAAATGATTTATTAAGTTGATTCTTGTTTCTAAGAGCCAGAAAGACCTCTTTAAAAATGGAAAAAATATTAAAATTGAAGAAGATCCATTTGAATATACTCCAAGCAATTGCAAGCAGGTAATGAAAGTCCATGATTTATAGTAGTGATATATATTATGTGGCAAATGTATTCTGTTATTAATTTACCCATGAATCACCTATAAGCCAGGGAACTGAGGATATCAAGAATGATATGCCGTGGTACCTGACTTAAAGAAGCTCACAGTCAATATACATAGGTAAAATAATTATAACAATAACATCTACCATCTTTTGAATGTTTACCATATGTTTAACACTTACTATGTGCTTTTACATATACTATTCAATTAAATTCATATACAAAACATAGCTATTCCAGATAACTAGGATTGATATCCACATTTTACAATGAAAATAACTGTGTTTGAAGTCAATATTCTTTATCCCATATCAAGATGTCATCCCTAATAACATCAAAGGAGCTGTGGTAAAGGAACATAGTATAGTAAGAAGTTGAAGGAAATCAGAGAGGCTTCATAGTGGAGATGACACAAAGCTGAGTCTTGAAAACTAGGGGCAAAAAGGCATTTCAAGGAAAGGAGCTGTATCGGGGATTAGTAGAATTAAGTTGAAGTTTGAGAACAATCACACACATGTGTAAATATGCATAATTTACAAAGAATGTATATGTACATATGCAAATGAGTATCCTATGAATTACATTTATATTAATACTAGTCAGTCTATCCCACAGAAAGAAGGATTCTAATAGAAAAGCTGCAACAGGGAAAGAAGATTGATTTCAAGTAAATAATAAAAAACAGTTGTGAAAGTCTAACTTCTAGTGTCTTAAGTGCACATTTGTTTTACACTGTAAAGGAATTTATATTATATATGCTAGATCAGGAACACTAAAATATAATTTAAACAAGATAATTCCATAAAAAATGACTTGTGCCTTTTTTCATGAATTATGTCATGTTCTATATGATTCCTGATATTTCTGACATCTGTCTCACATCAAGTATTTCAAAATATTCAAATATAAATCAAGGAAAATATGCTCATAGATGGTGTGCATGCACAGAGTCAAGCATTGTTAAAAAGCTCTGACCAGAGATAAAACTCTGAAAATTATATAAATAAGTTTATCTTAAAAAAAAACCTGAAAAATTAAAATGATTTTAAAAAATAGTGGTATAGCAGCCAAGGAATGTCAAAATAATTTTTAAAAAATAATCTCAAAACAAAAATTGCCCCATTGCAAACTTAAAACATATTTGGAGACAGAGAGAAACTATTAATAAAATATTCATAAATGAAATAACTTGATCAAATAATTATCAGAAGCAGGTTAAGCATTCACACTACACATGGGAAATGTATATTTACATTTTAATTCAAGTACAGTATCATTCAAACAAAACACAAAAGATTCTTTTAAAAGAATCTTTTAAATTCTCTAACTTTGTTCCTAATGGTGGCTAAGCACATCTTGGGAGAATCAGGGAAGAAAAGCTGCTAGCCAAAGAACTGAATTCCAGTTGTTCAATGAGTGGAAGATTATCAATTTCCAATAATAAAAGTAGCAGTGCTGACAGTGTTCCTGGCATCAGCAAATACTTATTAACATGAACTGCTCTAACTACTCTAATGTATAAGTTAATTAATGTGTATTAATTAACTTGCATTACTCCTCACAACCTTTGAGGTAGGTGGAATTATTATTTTCATTTTACAGATGTAGAAACACAGAAAAGTTAAGTAACTTGCTTAACAAGCAGCAAAATCAAGACTAAAACCTGCAGTTTGGCTCCAGACTTCATGACTTCAAGTATGTTATTTAAATGATGTTTATTATAAATAACCGTGGTACAACCTCATCATGCTATGCACAATAGTGTGGGCTCGTTACTTGTGGAAAATAAGTTAGAATTACAACAGCATAGTTTTGGTGTTTTCCTTGAAAAACAGATTAAAATAAGTATTTCTGAACTAAAGGCATAAACTCAGACACTTTTCCAATAAAGGAAAAGAAAAATATATTCCAAATCTGAGATCATTTGAAATCTTGCCCGATATTACATTAAAGCCAATATTTTAAAAGTTTCTTCCCTAAATAGAAATTAACTCATTCCTTAAATGTTTTTTTAAGTTTTTAGAGATTTTCAAAGATTTTAAAATTTTTGTATAATTTCCTACATGAAACCTAAGATTAATGAACTTAATGAAAATCCTCCTTTCCCTTTTCTCACCAGTGATACTCAAACATGTGCAGATACAAAAGGAATTTAACTTTTCATATCATGAATAAACTACATTCTTTGATAATGTCTTCAATATAAAACAGTCAATTCTGAAAATACATTTCAAAGGGAGTATTTCTATAACCTGTGCTTGAGTCTGCTACCCCAAAAGGCTATTAAAATACATAATTTTAACAAGCAAATTATCAGAATTTTAGCAAAATCTGTTTCCTTCAATTCAGAGTGTTTAAATGCAACTAAATTACTAGATTCCTTCTATTCTGAAGGTACTGACATGAGCATAATATTAAACTGTCTCAATAAGTTAACCAAATAGTGTATATTTCATTTAAAAAGCTTCATGCTTTCAAACAGTTAACTTCTTAAAATATATTAAAATAGAAAGAAATTAATCAGGAAATATAAAGGAATTATAAAATCCCTAATCATATGTACTCATTAATTCTCTCATGTATATAATAAACATCCCTGCCTATGACTGGGGATCCAAAGATGAAAAAGACCTCATTTAACATATATTTCAAGATTAAAAATGGCTGGCGGTGGCATGTCGCACTTTGGGAAAACACTGCTAAATCTGGGAACGGTAGGTCCCAGGTATGTGGTTTGACATATACTTCATCTCTCCAAAGAGCCAGGGTATGGGGGATGAAAATAACTGCATTTCAGTTCAGGGGAACCAAGTAGAGGACAACTTGCTAAGTAATCAGAAATAGAGATACGAAGTATACACATGAATATGTCGTCCAACTTTAATTTGAAAAGAGCATCCAATCGGCATCTAAACGAACACAAGTGACACACAAGAGCAGGGCACACGCGATTTGGAGATCTTTGTAGATGTCAATCTTTGTCCAAAACATACTCGTTCCCCTCATCACAGAAGACTGATGGTTGCTAACCTCCATAATGGCATTTCTTTTATTTTGCTCATAAGCTTCAAATTCCAATGTGCTCCAATCTTCAGGTTCATAAAAGGCATTATGATATATAGTCCTATTTCAGCTGTTCTTTTTAAAGGCTTTTTGTGAGGCTCTGGACCTTTACCTTCCCTCACCATGCCTGGTTCTCATTCTGTACTCATCTCTAGCACAGAAGTCTTCTTTCCTGCCTTAAAAATGTTCAGGTACTTAGAATATCAGCATTTAACTTTGGCTAGTTCTACTACTACCTGCAGCTGCAGAATAATAGCTTCCCTCCTCAGACACATAATCACAACCTATCAACTTTGCTTTTATTCTCCCCACCATGGTTTCTTTTATCACTGATGTATATTTGGCATTATAGATAACATACCTCTGGAAAATTCTCCTCCCTATTTCATTGACTTCTCTGATTCTTATCTCTATTACTGTTAGATGTCTTTTAAAGATTCTACCTCCCTACAAGACTCCTAATTTTTTTTAAAAATTTCAGAATATTATAGGGGTACAAATGCTTTGGTCACATAAATTGCCTTTACACTACCCAAGTCACAGCTACAGCCGTGCCCATCCCCCAGATGGTGCGCACTGCACCCATTAGGTGTAAATTTACCCATCTCCTTCTCCCCACTCCCACCTGTTCAATCCCCAATGAACGTTACTTCCATATGTGTACATAAGTGCTGATCAATTAGTACCAATTTAATGGTGAGCACAGGCGGTGCTTGTTTTTTCATTCTTGTGACAAGCACACTTGCAAGTATGGGCTCCAGCTCCATCCAGGATAATACAAGAGGTATTAGCTCACCATTTTTTATGGCTCAGTAGTACTCCATGGTATACATATACCTCATTTTATTAATCTGCTCATCGACTGATGGGCACTTGGGTTGTTTCTACAACTCTGCAATTCTGAATTGTGCTGCCATAAACATTCAAGTGAAGATTTTTAACACGTGCTTTCTCTCTCTGATCTCCTAGGAAGTTCAACTATCAGTTTCAATTACTACTCCACAGATAGCTGCCAAATGAACATCTTTGGGCATAATTTCACACCTTAATCTCTAGCTTTTTCCCACAAGATATCCCACAGAATAATCCAACACACGTGTCATCTTCTCACATGTCTGAAACTGTCATAGACGTGGAGATTCACAGCCAAGATTGCTCCCCCATATAGACACGGCTTACCATCCAGTGGGGAAGACAGTCCCACTTCCAGAAACCCAAAATTGAAGTCATCATTTTCCCCTCAAGGAGAATCTTTCTCTCGGTTTTCAACTTTAGTCAGAAGCCGTTAACATCCTATTGCTGAAATCTTATCTTTGAGTCTATTTTAACACCCTTTTCTACCAACATCTAACAAAAATCCTGTTGTTTATTCCTCCCAAAAATTCGTCAGATTTACTTCTGCAATTTTCCTCCACCATCTCATCTCTTTGAGGCCCGCCTTTAGCAAATATGAGTATTGCTAAATACTCTGTTTCTAGACTCTGCTCTTTCCAACACCCAGGACAAACATACCATGGTAATGTACTCCCAACCTCAAGGATTTAGAATTTTTTTCCAATTAGTCTCAATTTCTGTTGACTTTCATAGCCTTTCCGGAGAGGCAAGCATTTTCTCTCCTTCCTCTGGGAGGGATTTTATCTGTTTCCAGCAAAATTTCTCCTGCATTATCATCTCTTCACATAGCCAAAAAAAGTGATGAATCTTTTTAAAAAAAAATTAACTTTAGAATCTAGAAATAGAAGAGAACTGCTTTTAAAAATCTACCTAAGCATCACATTTTGTGGTGAAATATTGAAAGCTTTCCCCACTGAAATCATGGAAAAAAAAATTTATCATTACCCCAATTCAGCTAATGGTGAAGGTTCCAGCAAGTGCCATAAAGCATATGTAATTAAATAAAAGTTATTAAAAAATAATTACTTATGGAAAACATGATTGTACAGCAGAAAATATAAAGAATCTAGAGTCACAATACTATAATTAACACATATTTAGCAAGATCACTAATTTTTTAATGCAAGCATACAAAAATCAATACACCAGATAAATAACAATTATAACAGAAATTTAAAAAGCCAAAAAGCATATTAAAGAACTCAACATCTAAAAATAAACTTAATAAAATATGTTCAAAACATCTACATTGAAAAAACAAAACACTACCGAGAAAAATTAAAGCAGTCCTAAATAAATAGATAGATATACCATGTTCATGGGTAAGAAAACTCAACATTAAAATGTAAATTCTCTTCAAATTGATCTATAGATTCAATACAAACCCAATCAAAAGCCTAGGGCTATATATGTGTTTGTACTGGAAAAAGGATTCCAAAATTAAAATAGAAATGAGAGAAACCAAGAATAGCCAAAGCAGTCTTAAACAAAAAGTACAACCTTGGGGGACTTATATTCTCCTCTATTAAGTTCTATTATGAAGTTCTCATGACTAAGACATTTTGGAATTGATACACAAGTCTAGACAAACTGATGGGTGAACTCACATAATTACGATTATGGTCACTTGATTATGATAAAGGTAGCACTGCCCTGCAATTAGGAAAAAATGGCCTTTTCAGTAAATGGTGCTCAGCCAACTGAGTATCTTTATAGGGGGAAAAAGTGAATTTAGACCTCTATCTCACATCATACACAAAAATTTATTCCAGATGGATACAGATATAATACAAAAAGTAAAGCAATCAAGTTTTCAGAAAACAAAGGAAAACATCTTCATAATCTTGTGATAAAGATTCCTTAACTAGGATACCAAAAAAACTAATCATAAATGACAGCTAATAAAGTAGACAGTATTAAAATCAAGAATGAGTTCATATATTCAAAGTAAGTACATACAAGAATATCACAGCACTACTATGTGCAATAGCCAAAACTATAAACAACCCAAATGCCCATCAATAGTAGCACAGACAACCAAGTTACGGCACATTCAAATAATGAAATGCTATACAGCAGTGAGAAGTGACGGACAACTGGTACATGAAAAAACATGGGAAAAATTCATAAATGCAAGTGAAATTAAGTTAATGCAATTAGAAAAGTACACACAATTCCATTCATACAAGATTCAAAAATGGACAAAAGAAATGGTGATAGAAGTCAAAGTCGTGGTTACAGTTGAAGAATGACAATGATCAGAAAGGGATCTAAGAGGGCCTTAAGGGATGGTAATGCTTTAATTATCTGGGTGGTAGTTACATGAATGAGTTCAAGTATGAAAATTTATTGAGGTACACATTTATGATTTATGTAATTTTTGCATGTTTTATTTCATCAAAACTAACCAAAAAACTTTTCTGTAAGAAAGAAATTGATAGGACCAATTCATAATTTTAAATCAGATTATCTAAATTATAGGATAATGTCCAATATATGCACGAATCACTCCGAACTTAGCTCACCGCCAGTAGCCAATCTATTAACAAGAGAAGCCTGTAGGAGCCATTCTAGTTCAGAGGAGGACAAGCTACCTGAAACACATCTAGTACTCCAGCTCTCTGGAAAAATCCTTTATGTCTAGCTGCAGTTTTTAATGCAAACAAGTTATATGATACATTTTGTTTGGGGTTTCTGCCATTCTTAGCAATATGATGAATTATTATAGATGACCACTAAACATTATTTGATTGACTGCTGAGATTCATGCCAAATTAGATGGTGAGAACAATCTGGCCATTCTTCCTTAATCACCCTGCAATACTACCATTAAATGCTATGTGCCAGCTGGCAAGTTAGTAAAACTTTCTGGGCCTAAGCTTCTTCATTTACGAAATTAAGGGCTTGAAGATCTTCAAGTCTCCTTTCATTTACGAAGTTGTAAATCCTATGACTCCAACATTTTTAAAATGCCCGTGTCTGCGAGACATATGTAATGAGCTGGAATAAATTAATATTGTTAGCAGAGTCTGAGTTCCAACTCTGCATTGGTGAATTCATGAGATTTAAGCAATCTTCTCCTGCCTAGTAGCTTCCAACAGGCTTTGTACAGGAAGAGAATGAATAACTATTATTAATATGTCAATTCCAACCAGCACTCCTCTTATCTTTACTAGATGTCACTCTAAACGGAGATTCTTTGGAGATAAAAGTGGAGGCTGTGGAGTGAACTATTTTCACTACACCTCAGTTGAGCCTGTGGACACAGCAGTAGCTGAATGAGCCTCCGGAGCTGGCAAAGAACGTACTCATGGTCTTGGGGAATTCTGAAGGTGAACAGACAGGATTTCTGTTCTGAGCACAGTTCAATAAAGCATTGCATTATAACAGAGTTTATCTGTGGCTGTAAATAATTTCTTTCCCTACTGTTTTACCACAGCCACTGGGAATGTTCAGAAACGTATTTGTCACTATTTTGAAAATTTAAAGGAGTATATTATTTACAATAGTATCTTCTGCAATAAGAACACAATCCATAAATCAGGTACGTACCAGGCAGTGTGGTGAGTACTTTACGCATTATCTTAAGCAACCCTCGTGGTAACTTTGTGAAGAAAGGGTATTAACCTGCACTTTACAACTGAAGAAACAGATAGTTCAACTGCTGTCAAACGCATAGCTGGGATCTGAACTCATTTTTGTCTGATCCCAAAGTCCACACTCTTTCCCTCATGCCATGGTACCTCTCCCCTGGAAGCTTCCAAGTTGTGAGCTAGGTTGAAGTGGCATGCCAGACTGTTTGGAGGCAGCATGCGGAATGGATTAGAGGCGAACCACAAGAGAGAAGGAGATACAAAGTGGTGATTTTTAAAGAACTCCAGAAAGAGCACACTTGTAAATGACTGAGTTTTGCTACTGTGTATGGTACCGTAAGAATGGAAAACAAATATACACAGTTACAGATGTGGCCAGATCTTAGGAATGCTACATGAATTATCACTGCAGCATTCACTTTGTGAATCCAAGCAGCCACGACAGAGTCTTGAGCTCTCAATCTCAAGTTCTGGCCAAGAGCCACCGGCAGACGGAGTCTTGCTACCATTTGGGCAGCATATCTCCATGTATATTCTATGGACTGAAGGAGTCTAAATTCAATAAAGTGGAGCTCTTGTTTGCCTGTGCATTTTGTTTTTAATATAAGTTTTCTCATACATTATGTAAGAACACCCCATACACACACACCCCAGAAGTACCAGGGACCTCTGAAGTTACTGGAAAACAACCCCCGCTCAACCACCTGTTTTTGTATAATCATTAACAACAACCACAGAGCTCATCAGAGGCAATTATGTTTCCTTAAATCAGTTTAGTCACCTCCCAGCATTGGATGAGACTTGGCATCCTACAGTCCTGAATTCAAATCCCAGCTTTTCTACTTTCAGGTTATATGGTCATGGCCTAGTCACAATCTCTCTAAACTCTAGTTTTCCACATCCACAAAATGGCTAAAATAATGCCTACTTTGCAGGATGTTTGTCATGTTCGGAGAATCTAAGACGTAATTTGTAGAAGGTATTTGATAAAAATAGTAGTTATTAAATTATTATTTTTCTTACTGATAAATAGTACTTGAGTTTTTTAAAACACAGAACTAAGCAATACTACTAGTCCAGAGAAGCTGTTGGCATCCAACAAGATCAGGAAAAAAGCCACATGAACCTCTCTAGGTACCCTATAATCTTAAGTTATGTTAATTTAAAAATGAGAAATGCAGTTACTAAAGACAACCAAATTTCCAGAAAACATACAATAATGTCACACTCTCCTTTTACAGAGACAGAGAAGCAAGACTGGTTCACGATTTTCCATTGCAATATGATCCAAATAAACTAAAACATACAGAGGCAAAAATCATTCTGAAAATCCATTATCCAAAAATTCTGGGGATTTTTGGCTTTATTTTTTATTTTTGGCTTTATTTCTATTCCAAAATCAGTCACCCTTTGATTTTCAATAATTTCTACACTCTCCCTTTTAATGCCTCTTTAGTATAAGTCTTATTCTCTGAGAAATCCACACCTTGATCTCTTTGTGAACATTAATCATCCATTCACTGAATCAACAAATACTTAAATTCCTTCCTCCTCTTTCCAACTAAATCCCTACTCTAGTTAAAAATAAAGGAGGCTCTTTTTCATGGAACCCTGGAGGTGATCAGCTGCTTCAAGATGAAGCTGAGTATCTCCTTCCCAGCCACTGGCCGCCAGAAACTCACTGAAGTGGACGATGAACACATACTTCACACTTCTTACGAGAAGTGTATGTCCACAGAAGCTGCTGCTGACACTCGGAGAAAAAGGAAGGGATTACGTGGTCTGAATTGGTGGTGGGAAGAAGCAAGGTTTCCCCGTGAAGTAGGGTGTCTTCATCCATGGCCATGTCCACTTGCTATTAAGCAAGGGGCATTCCTGTCACAGACCAAGGAGAACTGGAGAATGAAAGCACAAATGTGTTCCAGGTTGCACAGTGGATGCCAACACGAGCTTTCTCAACTGGGTTATTATAAAAAGAAGTAAAAAGGATATTCCTGGACTGATACTATGGTACCTCGTTATCTGAGGCCCAAAAGAGCTAGCAGAATCTGCAAACTTTTCAATCTCTCTAAAGAAGATGTCTGCCAGTATGTTGTAAGAAAGCCCTTAAACAGAGAAGGTAAGAAACCTGGGATCAAAGCACCCAAGACTCAGAGTCCTGTAATTCCACATCCTGCAACACAAATGCCGGCGTATTGAGCACATACGTCATACTGTTTATGAGAAGTGTATGTCCACAGAAGCTGCTGCTGACACTCTGGGAGAAGAATGGAAGAATTGTTTTTGTCAGGGCGTATTGCTCTGAAGAAATATCGTACTAAGAAAAATAAGGAAGAAGCTGCAGAATATGCTAAACTTTTGGCCAAGAGAACGAAGAGGCCAAAGAAAAGTGCCAGGAACAGACTGCCAAGAGACACAGGCTGTCCCCTCTGAGAGCTTCTACTTCTAAGTCAAAAATAAGATTTTTTGAGTAAATAAGATCAGATCCCCTCCACAAAAAATACATATATAAAGGAGGACTCTAAGATTTCAAAAATCACACGTCAGAGTAAAATTTAAAAAAATTCATGAAAATATGAATCAGAACAGTATAAAATCTCTACTCATGGTCCTAAAGAGGCAAAAGGCCAAGAACTACTAGTGGTGCCTCCACTGGCCACTGGCCACCTGTCCACTGAGCATCTGAAATGTGCTCAAGTTGTTCTGCAAGTGGAAAATACATACCACATTTTAAAGACTTCATACAAAAAAAAAAAACTTAAGACTATTTCACTATTTTGTATTGATTTCATGTTAATATAACATTTTACATACACAGTTGGTCCTCTATATCTGTGGGTTCAAACAATTGCAGATCAACAACATTCGGGGGGAGGGGGAAAGTTCCACAAAGTTCCAAAAAGCAAAACTTGAATTTGCTGCAGGCCAGGTACTACACTGAATCCACGCAAATGAAGTGACAAGTACGCATTGATTTAGGTTATCTTAAGTAGTCTAGAGATGATTTAAAGTATGCAGGAGGCTGTGGCTGGGTTACATACAAATGCTGTGCCATTTTGTATAAGAGACATGAGTACCCATGGATTTCGGTATCAGAGGGGGGTTCCTGGAACAAATCTCCCATGAATACCAACTAACAACCGTAATGGCTTAAATAAAATATATTATTAAAATTAATTCCACTGTGTATTTTCACTTTCTATGTGGCAACTGGGAACTCGAAAATTACTTAAGCAGCCTGAGCTATATTTCGTTTGGACAGTACTGGTCAAGGTTCCACATTTCAAACTCTTGTACAACACACTGGGAATCTTCCTGACCTTTAACTGTATCTTATATAGACCTTAATGGCATATCTGCTTTGTCCACAGAACTCCCAAAAGACATGTTTGCTTGTTTAATCTAGTATTTATTACACCTGGATATAAATGCATCACAACATGTACTCTTAATTTAGCACAATCTTCAGCCCTTTGGAAAGCTATCATCGTGCAGAATGTATTTGATGTCTGCTGGTACCTAATTTTTATCTCACCAGATTACCAACCTTCGGTTCTTTGAAAACTCTACGGAGTGTTCTCAAAAGTGTTGCATGTGTCTTCTAAAGCACAGTCATTCACGCACAGCCATGCCTGGACAGAAGTGTCAAGAGCTTCCCATAATCCTCATAGCCTAAATGAGTCCCAGAGAGCTAGAAATATAACCCAACATCTAACTCCCGAGTCCACTGTTACGTCCTGAAGCAGAGCTGTATTTTAATTGATAAAATGAAACATAAGCCCTTCTAAATCTCATATCCACTCCACTGCTGATGAGAGATGCATTGGACAATATCCATCATTAAACTGAACGTAGCCAAGAATATTATGTTACAGTGCCATTTGGAAATTCAGGCCAAACAATCCTCCTAAATTTCTAAATGTCAAACCTCTGACAGTAACATTTTCATCCATACTGTGAATATCTTACTGTTGCGCCTCGTACATTTCTCCTCGGGTATTCTTCTGAGTAAACTAATTTGCCTAACCGAGTTTATAATTTTCATAACATGTAAAAGTGGTGAAAGAATTCATTGTACATTTAAGCAATTTTGCAGCTCTTCAGCTCTTTCACAAACAGCAGTACCTAAAAAGCATCACATATTACAACTCTAATCACTCATCATTTTTATCATGAAATTATCTGAGAAGACAATGTTTTCAAACACACGATCTCTACCAAATACCCCTGCCCTATTTGGATAAGGCACTTTATGTGTGACCATACTCCCAGTCTGTATCACCCTAGTAGGCAACATACACAACTAATTAAAACTTCTGACATCACAAAGAGAACCTACCTGGCAAAGAACATATGGGTTTACTACTTCTAAGTCTGCAGAACCTCATCTGAAAGGATTCCCTGAACTCCTAACCTCGGGACACCCTGGGGAAACGCCAGGCCGTGGATGAAGTTACCAAATCGCTAACTCGGCACTTCCCAGCGTTGTTCACGTCATCCGCAATTGTCGGAGGCAATCGGTACACCTGTAACCAACCCCACAGCTCACCAGTTGCGAAGCTCTAGGCTAATCTGCTTATTAGGGAGCTACAAACCTACGTGCTAACAAGAGCCAGGAAGGTGAAGCAGGAGTGTAGCCAGCCAAAAAATGACTAGAAATGGCAGGGACAGTGAATGGCCTCTCACGAGAGAAGCCACTGCTACTCCACTCCTGACAACAGTTGCCCTGTGGTTAGATTCAAGTGAAATGAGGACTCTGTACCTGTTTATAAAATCTCCTGATTTCTAAAATATTCCTGAATTATTTCAGACTGCTGTACCGGTAAATACAAAAACACCATCCACACATCAGCCAGTTCGTAACATATGTTGTACCATTCTGACCTTCAGAGTCAAAATACTAGCAGGACAGAGAAATTACAAACTATAGAGATCCCAGATGTATCTGGGCCTTTGCCATGCTGTGCCAGGAGGGATATAAATTCACATTATAAAACATGGCACGCTTCTTACTGAAGCATCAATTTTACTTGTAGATTTTTTTGAGAATTTGTATTAAACAAATAGTATATTATGAATACAGTTCAAAAAAAAAATCACATGGTTTAAAGTAAAACAAGAGTTTCAGAATAAATTCACTGCTTGCAGCAGGCTACTGTCAACCACATCCCTGGAATTTTCTTTATTTTTTCCCCCTGAGGAAAAGTTTGATAAGTAGACTATTGGGCAAACCTCAGAGAGGTCAAGAACTTCTTAAACTGGCTCTGAAAAAAAACATGATTTTCAAGGATTCTTCCATAGTTTGGGGTTCTTGTCAGCTCTGGGCCATTTAAATTGATGATCCAAATATAACTTGTACTGTCAAGATATTCTTGAAGGCCCCTGGAATGCTGTTTTTCAGTAGTTCAGGCACACCAACCCAGTGGATACAGGGCACCCCACAAATACACTGATAGGTTTGCCCATTCTGTGCTAATAAACAGTTTTCTTCATGTGTCCTGCATTTGTTTACTGGTAATGAATAAAACATTAACACTGCCATTTAGAATACAAAGCACTGTAGTTCCCGCAAATGGTAAAGTTATGCTGGCTGTAGTTTAGAGTACTAAGGCTGTTATTTATAGAATAAAACCCATTGTCACTACGCAAATATTGAACATGCATAGTTTATATTCAAAGATAAAGTTGTCACAGGGGACTATTGATATAGGAAATATGGCTGGAGAGATATGGAATGCATATTAAAATTTATATACTGAAAAGAAAAAAATGTATTTAACAGGTATAGTTAATATTCCAGTAGCATCAACTGCAATTGTTAAAGTTATATTTGCTGACATTTCAATTATAACCTTCTATTTTCAGTGCCTTCAGTTCAAGCCAAAAATTTTCTGCAGGCCCAAAAGTATGTGCTTTCCAAGGTCTCAGTCCATAAGTGACTTTTTTATTAGTGTTCAGCAGATTCAAACTTTCAGGAGAAAGACCAAAGGCAAATTTGAAAATGTTTTTTCCTCACAGGACTACCAAAGTTTGAAATGAATATAGTAGGAACTTGAAACAATGTTTTTCCAAGTAAAGCCCTGAGGTTAAGAGCTTGCCATGCTGAGTTAAACAACAATCGCTGCGGTAAATCAGGAATCAAACCCAAGAATTTTGACTCCAAAGTCTGTGCTCTTAATTACTATAGTTTACTGCCTTTCCATGATCATAACTGAAGTATCCTTATATATAATAAATTATTTATATATTAGTATACAGTTATATATAATATATGCAATGTTATGTAATTTTAAAACAATGCTAGAAAATGTTTATTCTTCTTATAATCTCTTCCAGTATCTTACAGCTCTTACCACTAGAATATACAGACCCACATCTAATGCTACTGGAAACCTCAGCACACTTAACAATTTATATGTGTAATTCCTTGTGCAATTTCTGAAGTCCCCACTAGATTATAAATCCAATGAGCATTAGGATATTGCAGGGCTTACTGACATTACTTAGCCTATTTAAGACCCAGTTTCTTCAAATACAAGAAAGGAATGATAATAGTGCCTATGTCATAAATGGACTATGGGAATTAAATGAAATAATGCAAGTAGCCAGTTAGCACAGTGCCCAGAACACAGGAAGCACTCAGTAAACATTGGTTATTATCATTATTGTTATTACTTTTACCCACCCTAGTGTCCTTGTAAATTCCACAGGGCTTGGTACATGAGAGGTGCTCAGTAAATCATAAAACAACACTTTTAAGACTTTTTAAACACCCTTGATATATAACAGTGGAAGGGAGGCTTAACACGATTAGCTCCATTTTGCTTCTGACCCACTGCAGTAGTATCCTTTAGGTTAAACGCCCCTGCTTAGCTCTGCACATGGGCTAGAAGAAAGGTGACAACAGTCCCTTTCCCAAAACTAACTCCCAGGGACATAAGGAAAACACACATATGAGTAACAGTGTTGTGTTAAAGACCTGTAGGAACATCCTGATTGTCTTCTTCCAAAGTTAATTGACCAAGAGTTAAGAAGTTTTACAATCTCCTCAGACCCTCACCCAGATGTCTGCGGTTCTCGGTTACCTGTTGCAACCCAACCTAACCTCCCCCTAATCCACTTCCCCTTCCCTTAAGATAAAAAGGAGCCTAAGGTTCATACTAACTTAAGATGGTTCTTTAGGACATTAGTCCACCACCTTCTGAGTCTGCTGGCTCTCCAAACAAAAGTCACTTTCCTTGCCCCAACACCTTGCTTCTCAACCTACTAGCTGTCCTGTGGCAAATGGTACAAACTTGACGTCCGTTACATATAAACACACACACTCTTTCTTTCTACAGGCATTGCTGTCTCTAAAACATAAATGTATGTATGCTGTTTCCTTTTCCTGAAATACTATTTCCCCCCTCATTTTTCACCTGGCTAACTCCTACTTTTCATCTAAGTTTTGGCCCCCTTTCTTCTCCCAAGGTAAGTCTTTTCTTAAACTCAGAGCCTATTACGGGCCCCTGGCTTATGCTTCCACTGGACTTTCTTCTTGTCCTCAATGATCAAAGCACTTAACAAGCATTTTTTTTTTAGCTTTTGTACAAATGGGGTCTCACTATGTTGCCCGGGCTGGCCTCAAACTCCTGGCCTAAAGTAATCCTCCCACCTCAGCCTCCCAAAGTGCTGGGATTACAGGCATGAGCCACCATGCCCAACCAACAAGCATTCCTGATATCTTCTTATTTGCCTTAATACACCATTAGAATGCAAAATCCTCATGCCAGACACTAGTTTTTTACCACTGTAAAGGTATGAGCATAAGAGATGTTTAATAAACAGTGGTTACATAAATGAACAAATAAATATTTCTATCTGAATGATGTTTTCCATTATTCTCATCCTCACCTCCAAATATCATGCTAGATTTAGGCTTTGGTTCAATTTTAGAAATGAACGAAAAGGATAAAGACAGATAAGCCAATTTTTTTTTAAATGGACTGAAAAAAAAACCCATCTTGGATAAGTTCCCCCAAGAGATGGCCAAATGGCCATTAACATGTTAAGGGAATATATCAACATTAATCATTATGAAAATGCAAATTAAAACCAATACATAGCCATTAGAATGGCAAAGAGACAGAGATTATGGAAAACGGTGAGACTATAGAGCACCTAGAACTTTCATACTGCTGCTGTGTGTCTAAATCAGACAGTCACTTAGGGGAACTATTTGGCAGTATCTACTAAAATAAAAACATATTTCTTAAGATTCAGCAATTCCACGTATAGGAATGTGTCATGCAGAAATATCTACATAGTACACCAAAAGCCACTTATAAGAAAATTTAGAGCACATATCCCTAACAGCTGAAAACTGGAAACAATTCAAATGTCTACCATCAGTAAAATGGATAAAAGGTTTGTGAAAGCTTTTTGATAAATTCATAATGGAATATTACACATCAACGAAAAAGAACAATAGAGATGGACCTCAAAAACACAACGTTGAGTGGAAGAAGCATACCTCAAAAAGGTACACACTGTATTCATGTGGTGCTCAGGGACAAAGAGTCATGCATAGTGACAGAAATGGCATAGTAGGTGACTTGGGCAAGTGGCTGCTGTGTGTATATGTTCACTTTGTGGGAACTCATCCATTTGTACACTCGTAATACACATACACTTTCCTGCATGGGACCAATACTTTGGTCAAAAGGTAAACTAAGAATAGATGAATAAATAAATACTCTCGACCCAGAAAAAGGTCAACATGGATAATTCACATACTTCAGGAACTCTGAAATCCTCTGAACCTGACTAGTCACTTGATTCTATTTGTGATCTCTTCTTGATCACATTTCTAACTCTTCTCTTTAATGAGAAATTCTATTTTCATCTATTTGCTAAATATGGACTTTTTACACATACACAGGTTTAACATTGCCATAAAAAGCGAAAGTACAGCAGAAACAGGGTCACTATCTTTTTACTACAAATGGAAGAAGAAGAAGAAAAGAGATTTTTCCTAAGTTGGCAATTGTCAAAAAAGATAGAGATGATACATATGAACATACACACGTATTTCTATCCATACTTCACATATCTCAAACAAATCATCTGAGTTGGAAATCACTGGTCAAACAGCAGTGAAAGACACAGAAAAACAGCAGCCCTGGCATATCAAGGATTGTCTACCTTCCAGAGGAGAAAGAGAGAGTAGTAAGAAAGTACTGGAGCGGACAATTCCAGAGCTGCCACCAAGGAGCACTGTCATCTCTGCCAGACCAGGAGGGTGCACAGAGCACTGGATTATTCAGTGGTGCCTCCAGCTCCGCACTACCTTTCTGAATTGTCATGTCAGAATGTGGAAGTTAGGATTTAAACAACCAAGGCCATGAGAAAACTTTTGAAAGTCCTTAGAATTACTGCTTTTTACTTTTTTTACCTTATGAATACACACACACACAAACACACACACTATTCAGCCACAAAAAAAAAAACCAGAAAAACTGTAATCCTAGCACTCTGGGAGGCCGAGGCAGGTGGATTGTGCAAGGTCAGGAGTTTGAAACCAGCCTGAACAAGAGCAAGATCCCCGTCTCTACTAAAAAATAGAAAGAAATTAATTGGCCAACTAAAAATATATACAAAAAATTAGCTGGGCATGGTGGCGCATGCCTGTAGTGCCAGCTACTTGGGAGGCTGAGGCAGGAGGATCGCTTGAGCCCAGGCGTTTGAGGTTGCTGTGAGCTAGGCTGACGCCACGGCACTCTAGCCCGGGCAACAGAGCGAGACTCTGTCTCAAAAAAAAAAAAAAAAGGAAATCCTGCCATTTGTGACAACATGGATGAATCTGGGGGATATCATACTAAGTGAAATAAGCCAGGCACAGAAGACAAAACTGTGTGATCTCACTCATGTGTGGAATTTTTTTTTTTTTTGAAAGTTGATCTCATAGAAGCAGTGAGCAGAATGGTGGTTACCAGAGATTGGAGCGGTGTGGGGAAGGAGGGCTGGGGAGACGTTGGTCAAAGAATACATATTTACAGTTAGACAGGAGGAATAGGTCCAAGAGATTTATTATGCAGCACAGTGACTACAGTTAATGATGGTACATGGCATTCTTAAAAAGCGCAAAGGGACTGGATGTTAAGGACTCTCACCACGATGATAGATAACTATGTAAGTTCACTCAGCTGTTAATTAGCTAGCATTACCTGTTTCACAGAGTATGTATACTTCAGCACGTCATGTTGTACATGATAAATACATACAACTTTATGTCAATTTAAAACTAAATTTACAAATTTAATATATCTATAATGGCAACATCCTCAATAAGGGAAACTCAATGGCATTTTACCAATTTAAATTCGTAATGTTTCTGCACAATGAACTCTTCATTTTTAAATTCCTCGCTGGAAATTTTTTAGGCTCTCCCTGTCTCTACTCTGCCCACACCCCAGGTATCTATTTTGCTTTCTTATTCATAATACATGGCTAATTATGGCCAAGTCCAAATGTGACTTAAGATGAACAAATGGCCTAAGGGCCACACTCACTACACAAAATAAAAGGGACACAAAATAAATCCATACATATTATCTCAACAAGGCAAATTCACCTTTGGGAATGGGTCACTATTCAGACCATTCACAAATGTAGTTTTTACTAAACATTTCATTTCTGTTTCACTGGAAAATACGTTTGACTCCATAACACTCAAATTTTTAGGAGTCCTCCTGGCCTTATTACAGATGATTCAGCAAGACCAATTACACTGAAAAGTCACACCTTGTTTTTATTTTTTACTAATGAAAACAAACAGCCATTATCAGGCATGCTTTAGTCACCTAATAGAAATTACAAAAAGTGTACAGACCAAATTTTTGTTTTTATTTATAAAGACATATTAGAGGTCCACACTTTAAAATCCAGAGGTCTTCTATGGGAACTGACAATGGAGGCAAACTAAAAGTCTTATTTTAGGAATATTTAGGAGCATTTACTTATATGTACATAAGTAAATTAAAATTTTAATTCATTACATGCCAAATACAAATATGCAAAAATTAAGATTGGTCTTTTCTACTGAAATTAAATTGGAAAAAACTGTTTTACCAAATAGAATTCACTCTCAAACTTTCCGTACAAAACTATATTTTTATTCCCATACTATTAACTGTCTACATGAAGATATCAAACTGAAGAGTTTCATCTATAAAGTAATTGAATTTAATTCCATTTCACTATAATTCTCTTTGGATAATAGGTATATTCATCATAAATCAGTACAAAATTATAGAATTATCACAGAGAGAAAGCAGTTTCCATTTATGTTGTTCATGTTGAAAATCAGATTTCTCTGTCAAGCAGCTTACTCATAATAGGTCTTTTTAACTTAACTCCTTGAAATCAAAGATCTAGCATCGTATGTCTAAATACAAGTAGGAAACAGATCAACATAACTTTGCATTTCTTGTAATTACACTAAGAAATGCAATTTCTTCTTTTCTTGGAAATTCCTTTTTCTTGAGGAAAACACTTCCAATTTTAACATTTTAAGAAGATAAAAAGCTACTCCCTTATTTCCTCAGCAAAAGCAAAATAAATTGTCCAGACTATAAAGCACATTGAAGCCCTCTGGTCTTTTCTCTCAGCTACCTTTCTAACAGTAACATAAACTCAAGTCCATGGTCCCTGCGATCAAATGCTCTCACCGCTCAGGGTCATGGCCCAGACATTAAATATAAGTGTCAGCCAGTCATAAAGTCTCGACAATTTCAAAATCTTTAGGGGATAACATATAAGATGACATTATGTTGTGTGGGGATTGAAATCCCATGGCCTGTGGCCCTGTCTTAAGAAATTTGACAATCTGGGAAGAAAAGAAAAATCCAGCCTGCCTTTAAAATGACATCATTCTTACATGGAATTTGGTTATAAAAGCAACTTTACAAGCTTCATGTTTATATTTACTCAAATATCTTTTTATGCAATATATACTTCAAGAAGCAATTCAGAAATTGTTTAAATAACGTTTGGGTCTTTTTCAAATTACACAGTGCTAGTGAACTAAAGCAACTTCCATCTACCCAAAGTGATGCAGAAAAAGCAAGCAGTCCATGCTAACGATGGAGTGAGGCATTCTCTACTACTCCCTGTTCAGCCTGTGAACCACGGTTATGTGGAAGAAAGAAAACGGGTACCCCAATCACTGCTGGGCAAATCCTATAAAGATGGCAACACCACTTTAGTGATGCCTAATACATCACACTCGAGGTCTTAACAGGACTAGGAAACTTGACAAAATGCAATGATTTAGAACGCACTCCAATTTTTAAGGAAGTCAGTGTTATAGTCAGAACCAGGAAAAATGAAAATTCTCTAAGACATATGTTTTCTGAGATTTACAACCAGATAGATACAGTGAAGGGGAAGGAGATTAAACAAGTGTTTAGATTTTGCCATCAAAATACAAAATGGGAAGGAGATATTAACACCAGCCACTTCCTTCACAATTTTGAAGAAAGACGACTGACAATTCTCATGGTTTTTCATTACTGTCAAGATCCAGCCGCCTTCAAAGTCTGCCACTATGCAGCTCTGTGGGGCAAACTCTATCGTGGAGAAAAGGTGGTTTTAGATAAAGGCTGTACAGAGAAAACCGAGACATCGTTTAAAAAAAAAGCATTTTGAATTAAACTGAAAAAGAACAGTGTTACAAGTAAAATCAGCTGGTTTGTTAGTAATAAGTTCATAAAATTGCTACTCACATCTGGAATGATCAGGCATTTGACTTGATAGCCTTACCCATACTTTTCTCATCAAGAATAAAAAAGATGACTTACTATAATAAATCCTATTCTATTAATTCTACTTCAGTTTAAGGCAGTAAGGGTCCTGGACATTGCCAAGTCATTATAATTCCATGTCTCTAAGAAACTTTTAATAGATGAGGTTACCAATAGAACATGATGTTCCTGAGATAGTGAGACAAAGGATTCTGTAAAATGACTGCTCTGGCGGAGAGAGGGGAGAGGGAGAAGAGAGAGGCAGCAGGTTTCAAAAGCCACCAAGGTGACTGCCATGTGCAGCCTGGGTTTAGAGTACTACTCCAGACCCACCAGTTCTTACTTCTTTGCTCTGTGTCAGTGATTCCCTTCCCTCCCTGGATAGTCCCAGACTCCCTTGGGAAGCTTTGAAACATACAGATGTCTGGGCCCCACCTTAAACCAACTAAATTAGAATCTCTGGGGATGGGGGCCCAGTACAGAAAAGCTTTCCCACCAGACGCTAAACTGAAACTATGGTTGAAAACTAATGCTCTTCAACAACAGATGCTCAGCTTTGTCTTTGGAATACACTGAACTGTTGTAACTGTCCTCCTTTTATTTTCTACTTTTATACCATTTCCAGTAGTATTAACCCTTAGGGAACTTTAAAATTACTTACATGTTCACCTCAAGAACAAGCTTACAGTAGGGAAACTCAGACTGCTGTTTATTGGCGGGTGTATCAGTTTCCCGGGTCTCCCATAACAAAGTGGTACACATGAGGTAGCTTATAACAACAGAAATTTATTTTCTCACAATTCTAGAGGCTGAAATTCCAAAATCAAGGTGTCAATAGGGCCATGCTCTCTCTGAAGGCCACAGGGGAGAATCTATTCCATGCCTTTCTTGCAGTTCCTGGTGTTGCTAATGATCATTTGTGTTTCTTGGCTTATGGACACATCACTCCAATCTCCTCTTCTATCACATGTTCTCCCTGTGTGTCTATGTCTCTGTGTCTCTTCTCCGTCTCTTCTAAGGACAATCATGCCGCATTAAAGGCCACTCTACTTTAGGATGACCTCATCTTAACTAATTATATCAGCAACAGCTTTATTTCCAAATAAGGTCACATTCTGAGGTCACAAGGAGGACACAAATTTCGTGGGAACCCTATTTAACCCAATATAGCAGCATGGAGGGGTGTAATTATTATGGTCAGAAGCATCAGCTGATGTGAACAGGTAAAAAGGAAATGAGCTTTGTAGAACAGACCACCTCTAACAAACACATATCTAATTGCCAACCTTATTTCAGAAGAAAACACTTTCCAAATTCTAACTTCACACTCTAACAAATACTCAGCACCTTGGTTAACCATCTAATGGTTTATGTATTTGACTGTATTCACTAGGTATAATTACTACAGAACTTTTGTTTCCAATAATCAAATATATATATATATATATATATACACACACATATATACATCATTTTGTTATGCTCAAAAACTTCTTTTTGATACACCAGGAGCCCTCAATGATAACAGCAGCAATCAGCTGGACCACTGTCGAGAGAGGGCAAACAAGAGTGAGCGTGCACATGGAAAATACATGAAATGCAGTGATGTATTCCAAATTATGGAATACAATGGTCTACTGATGACCAAAATCATAATTCCATAAATACAAATTCATTTGGCCCCTGATATATTTTGTCTTCTTTAAGTATCCTATAAAATAACTGGCAGTATTAACAAGTTAGCATTATTCATTTAAAAACATATTTTAAGAGAGATAGGCAGAATCATTTGTTTAAGGCAAATTTTGTTTCTTTGAACGCAAAAGTACTTGAGGAGGAGGAAAAAAGATCTAAAATGTAGGAAATTAGGAGAAACTCCAAGCAATCTAATAGTTTTTTTATCAATTAAATTATTTCAACTTCAATAGACTTCAAATATTTGAGTCTCTACAGAAAACAACAGCCACCTTCTCCCTGACAATTTTCTAACAACCCACTGTTTTCCTATGTTAAGTTTTCAACATAAATAAGGCAAAGAAATCTCCCTTTATAACTAGCTCAGAGAGAAAAAAATCTCTTCTATTTACTAAGCTGACACTTACTTTGATCTCTTACAGATCCATTCAGGTAACAATTTATATGTAATAGAGTTTAAAGCAAGCAAACTCCTTTGGAAATGTAAAATGCTTTAGAAGTCATGAACAAATGCAAATAAACTGAAAAACACAAGAGGGCTGTATCTATAGTCTATTGCTTGCCTTTGCTTACTGTGTTTGACAGCAATGCTTTAAAGTGCAGGCAAGGAAATAAATCTTTCAAGTTGGCTATGATGTTTGGAAAGAAGCTTAAAGCAGTTTAATAACAGGAGTTAAGATTAAACCACACGTCTAAAAAAAAAAAATCAAAGGTGGCAAAAGGAAGTACCTGTATGCAAATGTCATTGCTTCCCAATTACTTCTATTTTCTGAGCAATTTCTGTTGCTCATCCACTCAGATGTGCCCGAATACATCTGATGCCCATCTAATGCTATAGCTTCAAGGTCATTTTGAAGGTTTTTAATTGTGCTACAAGTGGGTTATGAATATTAGCAAATTACACAGGGTGGGCATTTCAGTTTAGACTAAGTTTTAAAAAAATAGTGAGTAATCTAAACAGACAGATGCAAAGGTTCTCACACTCCACTGCCATAGTCCTATCCAGGAGTTAATAATCATTTACTAACAGACTGAGCATGAAAGGTACCCAAAGGAATTCAGAATATGCTTTTTCATAAACAGTCACTGTCATAAAAAATAATGCAGATATTATCAATCAATAGAGCAAAATGAAATGCATTTGACTGGGTAACATAACCAAATGACTGCAGATATATCTCAGTAATGAGATCAAGTATAATATATAAAAGGCACCTAATTTCTTCCCACTTGATAACTGCCAGATAATCACACCTCCCTAGAATCCCCATAATAGGGCTGAAAACATTATTTGATAAAATGCAAATGTTACTTCCTTTAAAAATTTGGATTTGCTAAGATTTTTCTATTAAGACAGTTGAGTTTGGGTACCCTTACTCAGAAACTTAACTATTAATGACCATGATTTATGCCAACTGAACTTTACACACAGTTGTCAATTTTGTAATTTTTTTTTATTATTAGGAATGGTTGAGATGAGGCTGGGCAACATAGCTAGACCTCATCTCTACAAAAAATAGAAATATTGGGCACAGTGGCATGCGCCTGCAGCCTGAGCTACTTGGGAGGCTGAGGCAGGAGGATCGTTTCAGCTCTGGACTCTGAGCTTATAGTGAGCTATGATCATGCCACTGCACACTATCATGGGCAACAACGCAAGACACTGTCTCAAGAAAAAAAAAAAAAAAGATTACACCTGGATTGCAAATCCATTCCATAAAATGCTATTTTTGCTTTAAGACCTTGTGGAGGCAAAAGAAGACCTCCACATTAGCAGAAAAACGGGTTTAAAAGAATTTGGCAATACTCCAACTACCAAGTACATAGGTAGAAAATAAAGGGTGGAAGAGGGGGGAAAGAAATCAGTTATTTTAATTCCAAAAACAAGTAAAAGACTTGCAAATCATTTTTTTTAGCTTTGTGCTTCTCTAGTGAAACTTTATATATAATTTTCCTTCATATAAAGCTTAAATTATATAGTGAAAAAAATCACCTTGTATTATATACTTAAAAATGGTTAAAATGATAAATTTTATGTCATGTACATTTTAGAATTAAAAATCAAAAATTCAAATAGTGGTATTTAGGTTCTTCTATCATAAAATAGGGACAAAATAGTTTTCATCTTTGTAAATGACATACGCATGCACATATTTCAAACTTAGATACAGTTATTTAACTCTACTTTTGCTCTTTGAGTACAAGAATCTTATGCGCCTTTGAATTTCCGCTGATTAAAGAGTGCTTTGCACAGTGTGGAAAGCTGTAACTTTGTTAAATAACATGCAAAAAATAGTTTGAATAGTAAATTTATGTTACAACAATTAGAAAGGAAAAAAAAACACCTGACAAACTCAAATATCAGTATCATTCACCTTGATTTCTATCCAGGTGAATCTGAACAATACCAATTCTAACCATCTGTAAGTTGTGTTCTAAAATCAGGTTACATCAATCTTTAAATTTTCCAACCACCTGGACTATAGGAGGCCAAAAGGTATGGAAAAGAGTCAGGGATCCATTTGTGCACCAAGTTGATCAGCTTGTACCACAATGAAGTCATGTGTCCTGATACAGCTTTTAAGGTCCTTTCCTGTGTAAATAACCACCTAGAAAGTCAGGGGCCTGCCTTGGTTTTAACAGGAAACGGTGCCACCGAAGCACAAATTCACACTGTGGGAAAGCTGTAGGGCCCAGGCTGCAGCAGCAGCAGGGCAGAAAGAACCAGCAAGCTAGTCACTGCTCTTCTTAAAAACTGAATAGAAAAGGGCAATGAGAAAGAGATGCAGAATTAGTTTGACCAAAAGTACACAACTGCTTCTCAATAAACCTAGAGGATGGCCTATCATGTAGTTTACAAAGAAATTTGTGAAGAAATCTGAAGGCAATGAGAGCTGAAAATAAATCTACTCCCTTGCACATTTCCATGTCTTCCTCCCTAATCACCTTCTTATTTTCTCTTTATTCCTCACCCTTCCCTTCTCCCCCTTTTTTTTCTTCCCCTAATTACACATCTCAAGGAAACTACTCCAACCATCTATGCCTATTCATTCAACATGCCTATGTTTTGTCTTAGGGGCAAAGGGAAGGAGTCAGTGATACATATAAATGTTTTTAAAATACTAAGACCTGTCCTACAAATGAGGTAAAAGAAGGCAAACTAAGAAGGAAGGCAGTGTATACTTGGCTTTACTAGCAAAACTCAACATAAAGATTCTGAGGATGTTGGTACTTTGAATCAGGAGTCTGCCAACTTCCTGATTTGCCAGGAAATTAATAAATTTCTCTTTCCTCCACCACCAAAAAAAAAAAAAAAGATTCCCTTAAGGCTATTTGTAAAACCAAAATAGTGGTTTCCAATTCTACACATAGTTATTTGGGCTTCAGATAGTAAGAGTTCAAAGTAAATGTCACATTAAGTCAAGTAATCAGTAATTGCATCTATAGGCCGGAAATACATTTTTAAAGGTTTTTAGCTTTTTTTTTTAACTTCAAAAACTTTAAAATTTTCATATAAGTAGTGTCGATTGTGAGCATAACAAATTCATCACGTAAGGCAATAAGTTGCACTAAAGAGTTTTTCTTTAAATTAGCTCTAACAATACATGCTTTATTATAACTGTGCTAATTTCAAATTATTTCAAAATATGACCATCTACTTCAATGCAAAACTCAGTATGTGTCAACAATCATTTTGTCCCTTGTAAAGTGAGACATCACTTAACATCAGTTATTAATTAACTAATTTAATAACTATAACATCCGCTGGCAGAAAGTGGCAAAGGACCTTATTCGTCTTGCCTTTGGCAATACCAACTATCAGAACTCCTTTCAAGAGTCAAAAAAAAAAAAAAAAGAAATTTGTACTCTTGGACCCTATGGTAACAATCCTGAATTAATCCTAGAAAAAAAAAAAAGGAAAAACTACAAGTATAAAAAGCTCATTGAAACACAATTTGTAGCTTAAAAACTGGAAATAATCAATTATAAGGAAATGGCTAATTTCATTATGGTTTAAAAAGTGTAATAGACTAACACACTGCTATTATAAATTTAAGAAAAATGGAGAAAGAGCTTGTTATACAATAATATTAAGTTAAATGATTTGCATATGAAGAAGATTAAGTATAATACACAGGAACTTTTGTTGAGTAAATGTAAGGTAGTGGGTTTGAGTACAGATTTTTCTTATCTTAATTTGCATGACTGTCATAATTTCAAAATGTTTTTCTAAGAACCTCTAGATATATACACATATTTTGCAAATATATTTCCTAATTATTTCAAAGTGTTAATACAGATTTCAAATAGCAGTGCGTACTGAAAGACTATAAAGATGTGTGATGTCATATCTATACTTTCTCTTAATATGATAAATAATACAATAAACATGGCTCTTATGTGGAAAATGCTTCAAGTTTTAAAATGCTTATGTAAATAGGATTTTACAAAGCACTTTGTTAAGCACTGCAGAGAATCACAGTATGTAAGAGAAAGAAGACAAGTAAATCACATCATTTTATAAGCTTATATAAATAAGAAAAAAGAAGAAAAGTATTTTCAATTTTTTTTAAAAGGGGCATATATTACACAACCAATTACAAAGCTCTAGAGAAATAACAAGCAACAATGTGTAATATACAAAAAGGGGTCTGCAATTATCACTAATATTATTAATAGTAACATTAATTGAGTACTAACTTCCAGGTTCCCTGCCAGTGGTTTTACGTAGTTCTTGTTTACGTTTTCTCAATACAACACTACCAAGTAGGTACTTTTGGTAACTACATTTTACAAATGAAGAAACTGAAGCTCAAGTGGAAAATATAACTTGCCCAAGGTTACTTGGAGGATATCTGATCGATAATAAATGCTAGAACTCAAACTTTAACCAAAAAACTCTTACAAACCATATAAACCCAGCACTTTTATTTATATTTCTTTATATAACCCCACTAGATTTGCTTTTCCTCAGGTGTTTTTATTTCTTCTTGAAATGGAAGAATTGTGAAACTATATAACAAGAAAACTCCACCATTACTGGTCATCTACTTAATTTTCAACGTTTCTTATTGTTTCCAGCTAAATTCAAATTTTATCTTTGCAATCATAAAATTGACACAGGCATGTTTCCTTATCATATTTCTTTTTAAGTCAGACTTCACTAACTATACAAGGAATAATTTGGTAGAATATACTGGATCAGATATGTCTTTACTTTTTTCTTCAGTGTCTGCATCCTTCATGACTTCTAAAGTAAGTTTTTAGAGAACTTATGAATGGGTTTCAGGCATCTAGGGCACCCAGTATCACTCCTTACAATTTGTTCCCAAGCATTTTTAAGCACATGTCTCATTCTATCATTCTACACTCAAGGATAAGTCTGGCCTCTAGAAAGTACCTTGTTTCCCAACATAATCAACATCTTCTAAGGACCTCCAAGGCAGTTAGCTCCCTTCCTAAAGCAAATGTCTCGTTCCCTGTGAGCTAAGTTTCATGCTTAATCTCCTAAGAGCACTGCTTATCAGAGCTCACCTCGGGGCCGTGGTTAAGTGCAGAGCCAGATCCCACGAAAGGCAGCTCATGCGAAGATGTACGGAAAGGAAAGAGCTGCTACTGCAAGCAGAGCCCGAGTCACCCACCGACAGCTCTGAAAGTCTGTATTTTCTTACAAATATGTAAGTTTTCTTCATAAAACACCACAGGAGATTGTTATACAGTACATTAAAAATGTTGTAAGTGACTGTTTGCCTCAAATTATCTGAGTAAACTGATGGCCAAACGTGAAAGTCAAAATGTCTTAGAGATTGGACATCTAGGCCTAAAATAAACGAGGCCTGGATGTCCCACTCTCTCATGGCTGGGGCATGGGGAAGGGGAGAGCGTATTTTGTTTCAACCGGTAGAGTGCTCACTAGAAGAAAACAAAAGAGAAGATTACCAAGAACAGAGCCCATGGAGGCCAGAGGGACCACCTCTTAGGGATGACGCAAAAGAACAGTGAGAAAAGCAGCTGTCAGAGAAAAGCAGAGCAGTATCTGCCCAGTGTCACGTGATGTCACAGCCTCTCTCTTCCTCTCCCTTAAACTCTACCTTGGCCGGTGTCAATGTCTGCTCCTGGTAAACACCAATTTCTTTCATTAGGAAAGGGCTATCTCACTGCACCTTAAGATGGGCCTTAACTAAACTTTTAAATACCTAGATGAGGAAGTCTGAACAGCTCTTCTGTTCCAGAACAAAACCTTCTTGTCCTTTGTTCATCTCCCACACTGTCTCTCACTTTGGCCCCTTCCAAGAGAAAATGGTTACACAGATAATATTCAAGCCAGTTAGCATCGCTTCTTAGAGGCCTATAGGAGACCATAAAGAATACATTTATCTGTGAAGGCACGCCACAAAAATAGCATTCTGCCATGTCAGTCTCCCTCTTATTCAAGGGTAACATTTAAGATAACATAGTGCGGCCGGGCGCGGTGGCTCACGCCTGTATTCCTAGCACTCTGGGAGGCCGAGGCGGGTGGCTAGCTCAAGGTCAGGAGTTCAAGACCAGCCTGAGCAAGAGCGAGACCCCGTCTCTACTATAAATACAAAGAAATTAATTGGACAACTAAAAATATATGTAAAAAATTAGCCGGACATGGAGGCACATGCCTGTAGTCCCAGCTATTCGGGAGGCTGAGGCAGAAGGATTGCTTGAGCCCAGGAGTTTGAGGTTGCTGTGAGCTAGGCTGATGCCACGGCACTCTAGCCAGGGAAACAGAGTGAGACTCTGTCTCAAAAAAAAAATAACCTGAAGAATTATACTTTTCCAAGGTGAATTAACACTAAACATCTCAAAAAAAAAAAAAAAAAGAAGTATAAAAGGCACCATGCTCCCCTTTTTGCTTCTGGCTGCACCATAATTCATATATAAACAAAAGATGAAGAATACACCACTCTCCCCTTTACAATATGGTATATAAAAATCTTAACGTTTTGGATATATCAATATGAGGCAATGAGAAGGAATGCAAAAACTTAACATTATACTAAATTCCTGGAAGGCAGAAGAAAGGCAGAGGCCTGTGAAATTTTTAGAATAACTGATGATGTTGAAAATGCTTAGCTGTCAGCCAAGTGTGATGGCTCACACCTGTAATCCCAGCACTCTGGGAGGCTGAGGTGGGAGGATCACTTGACCTCAGGAGTTTGAGACAGCCTGAGCAAGAGTGAGACCCCATCTCTACTAAAAATAGTAAAAATTAGCCGGGTGTGGTGGTACACACCTGTAGTTCCAGCTACTCGGGAGGCTGAGGCAAGAGGATCACATGAGCCCAGGAGTTTGAGGTTGTTGTGAGCTAGGCTGATGCCACAACGCTCTTGTTGGGGAATAGAGTTAGACTCCGTATAAAAAAAAAAAAAAAAAAGAAAGAAAATCCTTAGCTGTCCAAAAAGGAATACCCTGGCCGGGCGCGGTGGCTCACGCCTGTAATTCTAGCACTCTGGGAGGCCGAGGTGGGAGGATCGCTTGAGGTCAGGAGTTCGTAACCAGCCTGAGCAAGAGTGAGACCCCGTCTCTACTAAAAATAGAAAGAAATTAATTGGCCAACTAAAAATATACAGAAAAAATTAGCCGGACATGGTGGCGCATGCCTGTAGTCCCAACTACTTGGGAAGCTGAGGCAGAAGGATTGCTTGAGCCCAGGAGTTTGAGGTTGCTGTGAGCTAGGCTGACGCCACGGCACTCACTCTAGCCCGGGCAGCAGAGCAAGACTCTGTCTCAAAAAAAAAAAAAAGGAATACCCTAAAGATGCAATTTTTAAAAAACAACCTTTTAATATGGAAATTTTCAAATACATGCAAAAGTAGAGAACAGTATAATGAACCCTCATGTACTCATCACTCAGCTTCATTTATAAACATTTTGTCACAGGTGTTTCATCTAATTTTCCAGGTTTTTTTTTTTGCAATTTAAAAACAAACACCAGGCTGGGTGGGGTGGCTCACACCTGTAATCCTAGCACTCTGGGAGGCCGAAGCGGGTGGATGGCTCAAGGTCAGGAGTTCGAAACCAGCCTGAGCAAGAGCGAGACCCCGTCTCTACTAAAAATAGAAATTAACTGGCCAACTAAAAAAAAATATGTAAAAAAAAAATTAGCCGGGCATAGTGGTGCATGCCTGTAGTCCCAGCTACTTGGGAGGCTGAGGCAGAAGGATTGCTTGAGCCCAGGAGGGTGAGGTTGCTGTGAGCTAGGCTGATGCCACAGCACTCTAGCCCAGGCAACACAGTGAGA